>BCLG01000854.1:0-71442 GCA_001602295.1 Zoysia matrella
GAGGGCGTTGCCGCCCGCTGGTGCGTCGCCTGGGGCTGCGCCACGACGCTCCCGTTGTGCCACAGCAGCTCCACGAGGTCGCTGTCCGCGCTGCGGCCAGGACGCCATTATTGGAGCGCGCGCAAATCAGTGTCGAGGGAACGGGTACTTGACAAGAAAAACAATTTCTTTTGGCTCGAGTGAAATTACATGATGGGCTGCTTCTGGTTCGCCGCGGACCTCGCCTTACCATCCATGTCGTTCGTCACCGTTCTTGCCCGGCCCCTGGGGAATTTCTGCAAGGAAAACTAGCATGTCACAGACCCAAAAGATCAAGGAAGGACAAAGGACGATCATGGAAGCCAACAACGAAGGGGAGAGGATAAGCTACTGATGGAGTCATGGCAACAGATGGAGTCATGGCAACAGACATCTACCTGAACACGGAACAACAACTTGATACTCCTACTTCCCTCCCGCAACGGCAACCCTGCTACAAGAGCAGTCTCCTCCTCTCTGGCGGCGAGCAGCGGCAGACGCAGAAAGAAAGCTTCTAATGGCGCCGTAGCAACAGTGCCGCGGTACAGCATGCGAAGCACCACGAGTATATAACCCTTCTGCGCCGCAGCCTCGCGAGTGTACTGTAGTAGTCTCTCTCAGAAAGAACAGGGCCCGTGGGCTGTGGAATTTTCGCGGGAATTTATGACGGATGGAGGAACAGAGGCTGCGAGATTTTTGCAGCTGTGGGTTTTGATGGGCGATGAGGCGAGCAAGAGTTGGGGCATCGTTGTCGGATCCCCTTGGCGCGGGGTAAATGGCGACGGCGGCCCTCGGAATTGGCAGCTCAGCTTGGAAGGGAATGGGTGCAGCCGCTCCTCTTGGTGATGCCAGCTGCTTAGGATGGCGTAAGCTCGCCGTTCTTCTCTGGAAGACTGCAACACACGGTGTACGTATGTCTGCACCCTGATTTTTCCCATTTTTAAATATATGACGCTTCTGTGCAGCTAGTTCGCGATAATATTTGTGGGAGATCGGGTTGCTCTTCGTGTTTCTCGTGCAGCTGTACAAATCAAGCGACTCGCCCTGTGTTCAATCGGACTGTACCTCCAACACTGCAAATTAAGCATCTGCGCCCCCAAACCCTCCCTCCCCCTCCTCAATTTAGATAAAGTAAAATGCATTTAACTTTTATTAAATAATATTTAGAAACTCACATAATTTTTAATATAAAAAATATTTTTTATGAAATCTTATTTGATGATGAATAAAAAATATAATTTTTATATGATAAAATATTATTAGTTCTTTAATTTTTATGGTTAAAACAATAAAAATTTGATTTTAATTAAATCTAAAAATGATTATATTTTAAAACGGATAGAGTAACATGCAATGAGCAAATGACATGAACAAGTAAATCGATAAACAAACAAACAAAATCCTTTTCAACTCAACAATGCACCGCACCCTTTCCCCTGCAGCATCAGGATAACATCTTGGAAGGAAACGTTCCGTCCGACATCCAAATTTGCCGAAACCGACAGAGCCCTCGGGTCAGAGAGCCATCAGCCGTCCCCCGATTCTTCTTCATCTCGATCATTCTATATGGACGTCCTCTCCCTGTTCCTTTCCCCTGCAGCTGTCCGATCCGAAAGGAGGAAAACGTTTTGCCGATCATTGTGATCTTACCAGGTGAGCCTCAGCCAATGGGGGCGCGCGGTTCGGATTGCGGATGCCGACGCGGCGGGGTCTTCCCTGCCGCGGAGACGGAGGTCGCGCCGTGCGTTTGTCCTGTGGGTCATGGCGATGCGGATAGCGAAACTGGAGCTTGTGATGACTTGTGTGCGTGCTGCATGCTGCTGCTGGGGGCCTGCCGATCGACGGCGACGGCGCATCTTGTTGGTACTCTAACGAATGCAAAGGTTTTTCATCGTGTTTGTTAAAATTCTAATTTTGATTTCATAAATAATCACGTGGTTTGTGTTTGGTTAATGTTCATCCATCGACGCCTGACGACCCCTCTTGATCGCACGGTTGTCTGACGATCTCTCTTGTTCGCACGCGGAACGGAGGCAGAGGTTGCCGTCTGGTTGTTCATCTGCACACAGGCCGTGGTTGGACGTCGCCTAGCCTGTCGCGGGCCTCGCGGCTCGCCCTCCGATCTGGCAACTGAACAGGCGATACGGATCCATCCAGCGAATCCGTGCGGTTTATAAAATGGGTTAAAATCGATCAGTTTTTAATTGGTCGAACTAATTTGATTTTAAATTTAAAAATGATAAACTGAAAAAACTGATCTATAAACCGATAAAACATAAAAAATTGATTTTTAAATTCGCTCTGTTTCATAATTTACTGTAGCTTCTTTTTTTTTAAAAAACGACTAAAACGGTTCCGGCCAGTTTTCGAATTCAGAATGGTTTCTGAAAACCTTATCCGTGCCAAGGCTGCTGTGCACGCACTCTGGCAATCACGTAGAGTACCCGTTAATTTGGCTTGGCCGATCACCAGCAGCATGCGAAGTCGCAGTTCAGGTGCAGTTGCACGCAATTCTGCGCAAGGAACCTGTTCGTGGACTTCCTAATCGGCCTTTCACCGAGTCCCCACTGCCCACCTGCCTTGCGGATCGCGTCGTGGGCTCGTGGCACATGACGTGTTCGCCAAGCGCGACATGGTCACACCGGGCTCCCCTGGGCCTTGGCATGTTCCAATCCACATGCCGGCGTGCGTACCTCTGCTCCCCCGGCCGCCGCTTCCTTCTAGGCCGTGGCGTCAAAGATGCGGGCATGCGGCCCATGCTGGGCCAGCCACAGCCAGGCAGCCATGAGAGCATCTCTAAAAGGTTATGTAAATCTACTTATATAGCTAAATATACCCAATTTTCATTAAAACATAGCTTCAACAGTTTCTCCTTCTCCCTCGCCATTTTATCTAGCATTTCGTTCCGTGAAATTCGCTAGCAAGACTTAGCTAGCTGCAGTCCTCGCCATCCTGTGAGTGCGCGCGCATGCAGACTAGCGGGCGGCCGAGTTGACGCAGGCAACCGCGTGCATGCACGGAGTGTGCCAGGGGAGTGTTGCATGAGATCGGAGCTTGCGGTGTTGTGAGATTCAGTTTTTGAAATAGCCCTCAAGAATTTAGAGAGGTTGTTGGGTTTATTCAACTTTTCAATAATCTTTTCAGTTTAGAGACTAGCTATAATCAGAGAATTTAAAGCTTTTTTTAACTAATCTCTTAGAGATGCTCTGAGAACGGTGAGTTGGTCACAAATGAACTGCGTGCTGCAAGTGAGCGTCCTCCACCGTTGCCGAGTTGCTGGACGGGCCGCGCGGTCGCCTGCACAGGCGCTCTTGCCGAGAAAAGCGAGCTTCACGTCACCGTCACTGCTAAATAGAGCACCCCCTGCAAAAACACGTCGGCACCGTCGTCACCGTCGAGCCGGAGCCCCGGACGGCTGCCGCGTCCCCCGCATGACGGGGCAGCTGAAAAAATCCGCGTTACGCTCTTGCCGCGGGATCGCGCAGCGCAGCGCAGTGCGGCGGCCATGAGCAGAGAACGGTGTGACGCCGTGCTCGCGCCCGGACGAAACCTTGAGCCGTGCTTCTCTGAACTGAGCGCGGTCACCCAGGCAAGTCTGGGTTGTCACACGGCGCCTACGCTTTGAAGAGCACAGAGGTTGTGAGCGTCTCGAAAGCCTTGTCCCGGCATCCATGGATACGCGGATTTAGATTATAGTGCAGATTTAGATTATAGTGCATAGATTATAAAACTATAATCTTTAAATTATATAATTTAATAGATTATAAGCTTTGTCACAGCTTATTTTTAATTTTATAGAGATAGTAGATTTTTTTTAAGACTATAATCTTTAAAAAATACTTAGAGATCAGCTTATTAAATTATAATAATCTAAGTTTGAGATTAAAATAATCTGACAAATAAATTATTTTGTTTATTTATTTTTATAGATTATAATCTTTACAACCATTCTAACTCCCAGCGTGAATGGCCTGGCGCGCGTGACATTTTTTATGCAAGGGGGCATGCCTGTGAGGTCCAGAGGGACGGCTGTCCGGACGGACGTTCTGCCTTTTCTTTTACACGCATCCATTCCATGGAGCGGGCACCGATGCTCTGTGCCTCTGTACGTCCCGTTCGATGAGGCGGCTGAAGCGCCAACAGCAGCGAGATCACCTGACTACGACAATGAACTCTCACGCGTTCGTGTATCACGAAATTGACTACGACCATAAGGGGTCCGTGATTGGACCAAAGATCGATGATACGTGTGGCCAATGCCAAAGCGGAGTTTTACGTGCCATGTGCAGTCCATTTGCCGTTTTATCTTTATTTCGTTTTATGTTTTGCATGGTTGCGTGAAAATCTTTGATCAAAGTTAGGTTTAACCAAACCTAAAAGTATGATCTTTTAGGACACACTCAGTATATTGTAATGAGAAAAATATGGTATCTGAAATCGCTCTGAGTCAGAAACACGCTTTATATTTTGACGTAGATGGACCCTTTTTTTTTTAATAACTAGCCTTTCTCATGATCAATAACGTGATCTCCTCCCAGAAAACATAATCTCCATGTATTGATTGACCCTCAGGACCGTGGACCTGTAGGTTTAGTTGACTTTTACGTACGTTTCAACTGTGATCCAAGTGGAGAAAAGCACCATTCACAAGCCAACACACAGTTGAGAAATATCTTGGATGACCCACGCATCCCTCGTGCTCCATGCCAACTCCTCAGTTTTCCCCGCAGAAGATAACGCCAGTGAGGCTGACATTTACCTACAAGCGGACCCCGCGAGGATATCATCAACTGGAGCCCACCTGCAAGTGAGAGAATATGTGCAACGACTCGGTTGTGTAGCACTTCCCCTTCACGGGCCCCATGTTTCCAGTTGGTCATGTACGGCGGCAGCGCAACGGCAACGTTGGTGGGGAACTCCGAGGCAGGGTCGTGGTGGTGGGTCCGCCAAATCAGCGAGGCACCACGTGAAAGAGCCTTTTCCTCTCCCCGAATCAACAGCCTCTTCTCCCCCGCATTTCCACTTCACGCCGTTCTTGCTCGCTGCCTGCTCCTGCGATCGTCTCCTGCAGGGCGCCGCGATCCGCCTCTTCGTGATCCCGCTGATCTTTTTGCGGTACAGTCCTTTCTCTTGATCCGACTCTTAGTTCCAGCAACGTTCGCTAGATGCCGCGATGTGGAATCAATCTCCACGCCTTTTTTTTTTCTTTTGGCCTTCTTCTCTTGAAAGATAGAATCTTGGGTGATGGTTCTTTGCTATGTAAAAGGGAGACGTTTTTTAGGTGAAACGAATTGCTGGATTTGAGAAGAGTCGCTTCCGTCAGACTTTCCCCATTTTTTCTTTTTTTTTCGCTGGGGCATTTAAAAGGTTGTTTTAGGAATGGCGCGATGAATATTCGGGTTCTTGAGGGAAGGGAGGGAGAGGTTAGCAGAGGAGTCCTGGATATGATCCGCTCCTTGGAGAATAGGTCAATGCAGTCTGGTTTCTTGATAAGAAATTGCTACTAGTAGATTACTCGGCGGTCATGAAGTGCTCTGATGATTGGAGGACGCTGTTTCAATTAATGCTTTGGCTGATTGGGTTTTCTGTTAAAAAATCTGTACTTTAGGATCGGATGGGTATATTGCAGATATTTCACCGATTTTTCTTAATGTGGCTAACAAATGGAACAAGTCACTGGATTGCAGCACAACTAAGCGTATCTTGCTGTCAAGAAATTCTACATAGTTCACTAAATTGTGTCCTTTAATAGATGATCAGATGTTTGAATGTGTACTCAGAATTCTGAAAGGGGGATTAGCTGTCCCAACCATGTCCTTCTAAGTTAGGAGGATTACAAGCTGGAAATGTAAAGAAATGATTCCAAATTAATCTCTCAACCAGGAACCAAGCACATTGGTCATATTTCCCCTGAAATTAAAATATTTGACCGTGTCTAAGTGGTCTTTCTTCTCATATGCACTTTTTGACTTTAGCCAACTTGTTCTTTCGTATGCAAGTTTTGGATATTGTGGATTTTGTTGTCTAACTCATCTTCGTACTCTCCACTCCAGTGAACCCAAAATACATAGAAGATGCCAGAACGTTCAGAGAGTTCATCAACTGAAAAGATTATGAGCAGCATTATTGATACCATTGCTGACAACCTTCCTAGGCAGAAATCTGGACAGTTCGATCCAACTTTAGTCTCTGAGAAAGTGAAGAACAAGCTGTTTGGTCGTCAGAATACCGTGCATCGAGTTCTGGGTGGAGGAAAACGTATGCAATACACAATTTGCATATGCACATATTAAATTTTAGTTGTGTGGCGGTATTCCATGTTTTCTGTTTGTGATTGTAGCTGCTGATGTGCTGTTATGGAGGAACACAAAGATATCTTCGAGTGTTTTGGCTCTTGCGACAGCTATATGGGTCTTCTTTGAGTGGCTTGGTTACCATTTTCTGACAATAGTTTCATTTGCTCTTGTTCTTGGAATGGTTGCCCAGTTTGTTTGGTCCAATTTCTCAAGCATGCTAAGCAGGTATGGAGTTTATATAGTTTATGAAATTTTTTAACTGTGGTACTTAACCTAGCAATTTAATTTTTTTTTTTCAACTTCCAGTTCTCCCTCTAAAGTTCCTCGAGTTGAGTTACCTGAAGAAATGTTTGTGAATGTTGCTGTTGCCATTGGTGCTCAAGTAAACAAGTTCCTGAGTTTCCTTCAAGATGTGTCTTGTGAGAGAAACACGAAGCACTTTGTACTGGTATGAGACTATTCTGGGTTCTTGTGTTCAAATAAATATGATACAAAATTTTAATCTGAGAAATAAAGTCCGTCAAAACGTCCTGTTCTCATTGTCCATCGCAAGCAAACATCTAATTTGTTTCTCTCAGGCGATTGCTGGATTGTGGGCTGCTGCGGTAATTGGAAGCTGGTGCAATTTGCTCACTGTCATTTACATCGGTAAGAATCTGTAAGCCTGTGACCTCCCTGAGACAACGTTCTTTTCCTAATACCGATGAAGATATTTGGTTACCTGGAACAGGGTTTGTTTGTGCTCACACCCTTCCTGTGCTCTACGAGAAGTACGAAGATCAAGTAGATGATTTCCTCTCCCGCATTCTAGGTCTGCTGCGAGATCAGTATCAGAAAATTGACCGAGGTGTCTTGAGCAAGATTCCGAAAGGGGACCTGAAGGATAAGAAGAGAGAGTAGTTTAGAATCTGGATTGTCATGAAAGAACAGATTGGTGAATTATTGTTATGCCCTATTGTGCATTGCAGACTTCTAGCGTCAGTTGGTACTTGAATGTTATGTGGCTCTCCGAACAGGGCGCCCGCTGGGTTTAAACTTTGAATTGCAAAGCACATCGTCTCTTGTTCATATTCGAGTAATTTACATTCCTTCTTCTTTTACTTGACGATACTTCTTCAATTAATATGGGCCCATTAATCATGATTCATTCATGCAAACTGGAGGTTGGGGTGAGCGTAGTTTCACTCTTTTTGTTTCTCCATGAATCTGGGCATTTTAAACTCAGCATGCAAGAAGTCTTGTCATTTGAGAATGACAGTTATATTTTTCAAAAATCCGACTGTTGATGAACCCCACAAATTCATCCTATGTTTTACCTTTAACGGATAAATTGTCTGCGATATATGCATTGAATCTTCTTTCTTGATGCTCCTTGAAGTCACTACGAATTGTTTAGACTCTGGGCAATGTCTGTTGATAAACACCATCAGCGTGAAAGTTGGTATGCATGTTTCTTGCCTTCTTTGTTTCTAAATTGGCAAAGGAGTGGTTTAAACTTAGGTGACACTGGGTATCACACGCCTCCCGACTTAAATCAGCAGGCCAGCAGTAAAAAATCACCCGATCATTTAGATTTCGGAATGCAGGTCACCATGATCCAACCAAATTCTCTTTCCAACTATGCTATAAAATCATGCATTGCAGGTTCATGCTTCTCCTCGCCAGCTAGTTCACCCGCGAAGTCCAAGAAAGCCAGCAAGAAGCAAGAACTGAAGGGGAACAAAGCCATGGCGCAGAAGGTGTCCGTTGTCCTCGGGCTCCTCGTCCTCTTCCTCAGCGCCGGCTGCGGCCAAGGCCTGCGCCTCCTACGCTACGTCGACGGCGACGGGGCCAAGGCAAACGCGGAGACTGAGCCGCTGGACCCGACCTTGGATGACGACGACGACTACCAGGACAAGATGATCAGCCACGTCGAGTTCGAGCCAGAGCTCGGCAGCGCGCCGGACGTCAAGGCCGCGGCGCCCATCCCGGCCGCTACCGTCCCCGCTGCGTCATCTGGGCCGGCCCCTGGTCCTGTGAGGGCGCGGAACGCCGCGGCGAGCGGCCGCAGCATGAAGTGGTGGCTGCCTCCATCGACGATGCCGTCGTTCCCGCTGTTCCCGAACCCCGGCAGCATGCCCGGCATCCCGGGGCTCCCGATGCCCGGCATTCCGTTCCGCCCCGTCGGCGGCTGGGGCACAGTGCCGGCGCCGCCCAGCCATCAGCCGGCCCCTCCTGCCCCCGGCGGCAATGGCAACGGCAATAGCAACGGACCCAACACGAGCGGCGGCACCAACTAATCCCGAGGGAAGACGACGTTTGCTTCCGTTAGGCGCGCAATGGCGTTCACTTTTTTTTTTCTACTTATAGTTGATTTGAATGTGATCCAGAAAATTGTGTTTGAGATGTGATTTGATTTACTACAAGATTGTGCCATTTGTTAGTGACTCAAAGCATTATTTACATTTTCATCATGTGAAAGATAAAACGCTATACAAATTGAACTAGCCATCAACAACAAATTCAGAAGGGAGGGCTCTAAACTATTTAAGAGATGGTCACTGTTCTTGTATTTTTTTTTTGGTAATTTGAGAATACAGCAGACATGCTTGGGCCCTATGTTCACGGCCCACGAGGCCCAGATGAAAGAGCGAACCGCCTCGCGCAAGAACTCGCGGTCCGACCCATTTCGCTTAAACATCAGAGCCCACCAAGAGCAGTCCAATACCTAGCCCAACTTCACGGACCATCAGATCTCAGCCGTCCATCTAGCATCACGGCTAGGGTTTCCCTTTCGCCTACCACCCCTGGCTCTATAAATTCGAAGCACGAGCCACCGCCGCCTCGTCCCACCCCAACTCGCAAGTCCGCCGCCACCGAGAGCTTCACCCCCGACGCCGCGATGAGGGCCAAGGTTTGTCTCCGTCTCCCCTCCTCGCCTCCGTTTGTTTCTTGCTTGACCTGTGTTTGTTCTTGCTGTGGTGGAACTAAGTAGCTATCAGGACTTTGATAGATTGATTGGAGTAGTTTTGATTGCTTAGGCGATTATTTGCTGCGTCGGCGTGGTGTAATTTACTGTTCTCCCTGATGAGCAATACAGATGACGAGTCCGATCTAATCCATTCCATTACACCATGGGGACAATCGAGGCATTTGTCTGAGAGAACTCGAATTCGGTACATTTTTTCCGTTTTAATTGCACAGCTAGTCTGTGATTGTATTGTATCATTTAGTTGAACTGCTTAATCAGAATAACCGGCATAAGCAGTGCTCGAGTGGGAAAAATACAGTTTTTGCAATTCCGTATTTTTTTTTCTTTAGCGATCTTGTTCTCTATGATGACGAACACAGATGACGAGTCCGATCCAATCCATTCAAACCATGGGGACAATCGAGGCATTTGTCTGAGAGAACATGAACCTAGTTTTACTTTCGTTTTATTGCGTCAACACTCATGCAGTATCTCGTTTTGATGTGAAAATGATTGTATACCATTGGCATAATGAGGATAATATTTTCTTCTGATACCTTTGATGAGAAAATACCTCCTACTCATTCTGAATGCCAGTAAACCGCACATCATTGAGTTGGGTTTTACTTCAAAAGCATGATATAGTGTTAGATTTCGTCTTACCTCACGAATTGAATTTTGTTTTTTTATAAATGTGGAATATGAGGAATAACCTTTGGTCCGTGTTTCTGATCATCTCGTGATGAGTAAAACACTCCAAAATTCTGATCCCTAACATTTTTGAAACTTTTCTATTTGAGCATTGATGAGTCTGCTATCTCATCGTGGTATACCATACTGATGCATCTGTTTGTCAATTTGCAGTGGAAGAAGAAGAGAATGAGGAGGCTTAAGAGGAAGCGCCGAAAGATGAGGCAAAGATCCAAGTAGGCATTCCATGACGAAAGCTAGCGCCTCCTGCATCCTGACATTGGCGTGGTGGTGCTTGGTGTTAGCTGTAGGAGATGTGAACCTTGTTGGATTTAGCTTTTTAAGAGTCTGGTCTTGTTCTAAGACTGGGTTTATGTAATGTGAGGATAATCATTTGTTGCTGTTGTGACTTCAGAGGTTTATGTGGTTAAATGAAATTTCTTGTTCCCGAATATGTTGCTCTTTTTATGCACTGGTTAGCTGAGTGATTTCCTTCTTAATTTGTTTGCATTTCTTCACTTTGGAGATTTGGGGGGCAATTGATACCATAACATAAGCATTGCTCGAGGCAATTACCATGCGCTATGAGGCCCATTACAACAATTCAAGCACGGGGGACTCATCTGGTGGAAACAGAATGGGACGGCGAGAGGGACGAGCAAGTTCCTTGGCGGTGTGGGGGACGTGGAGTCGCACATGAGCCAGCGGGCCGTCCGCGGAGGGGTCGCTCGTCACGGCGCCGCGGTGGAGAATGCCGTGGAGTGGCAGGCATGGCCGCATGGCGGCGGCGGTTTGACGGCTTGAGGCGGTTGAACCTTCTCGTCACGCACCGCTCACGTGACATCCATCTATCTACTCATCCAGCCGCGCTCCATACCCTCCTCCCACGCGTGTGACAAGACAACTGACAACCGCCGGCCCAGCCGTCTTCTCCCCGCGTCACCGACCCCTCCCTCCCCGGCGTGGCCATGGCGACGGCGTCGCGCGCGCTGGGCTCCGCATTCGCCGGATTCACGCGGACCCCGGCGACCGCGACGACCTTGCACTACCAGTGCAGCTCCTCGGCGCTCCTCACGCGCTGGCGCTGGGGCCAGGGCGGGCGGGTGCGGCGCTTCTCGTCAAGCCGCAGCGCGCGGATTAGCATGAGCCTCCGCGCTGGCATCGTCGGTCTGCCCAACGTCGGCAAGTCCACCCTCTTCAACGCCATTGTGAGTAACTGAGCTTGTTTGTTTTCGTTGCCTCATGCGAGTGAATTAGTTTTGTCAAGAGCTCTTGTTTTCACGGTAAACGTAAGGGAAATAAAATGTTTAGCGATCATTTCTTATTTCTATATGTCGTTCCGCATTCGAGAATGGAACGAGAATCGATTTTGTGGCGGATGTTCGGTAAAATGTCTGTGCATGCCGAGTGTTCGACGTTTTGCTGCGTTGATACTCTGTTGTCGATCGGATGACGAATTTTAGTTGATACTACCTTTGCCATTATTTGCGTGCTGTTTTTGTGCTTACACGAGTTGTTTCCTTGACCAATTACAAATTACAATCAGTTGTTCCTAATGGGGAAAGTCACGACCATGTTATTTCCTGCAATAATGGAATTTTAATTCTGTTCTCATTGTTTTTAGGTTGAAAACGGGAAGGCGCAGGCTGCAAATTTTCCCTTTTGCACTATCAACCCAAACGTCGGTGTTGTGGCTATCCCTGATCCTCGCTTGCAAGTTCTCTCAAAATTAAGCAAGTCACAGCAGACTGTTCCAACATCCATAGAGCTTGTTGACATTGCAGGTCTTGTAAAAGGAGCAAGCAAAGGAGAGGTACTTGTTTCACTGTTGTTGTCAGTGTTAATGTATTCAGCACTGAACGTTCTGTCCAAAAGTTGATTTGGTTCCCGAGTAGTTTACACTTCAGGGTATTAATTGACTGTTAACACAGGGACTCGGAAATCAATTTCTTTCAAACATCCGCGAAGTGGATTCCATACTTCAGGTCATTCTCTTGTTCTCCTTACACATGCTTAAGCTCTCAAATCATTATCAAGTTCCAGTTTTTCTCAGAAACTGAATTTTGTTCTTGAGATTCTAGAATCAACTAATAAATTGTTTGGTTTAATTGGATTCTCAGGTTGTGCGTTGCTTCGAGGATGATGATATTGTTCATGTCAATGGTAAGGTTGATCCAAAGTCAGACATTGACGTCATTAACCTAGAGCTGATATTTTCAGATCTTGAACAGGTAATTTTTTTTACAGATCCTGCATTTTCTTGTTTAGTAGAGCCAATGATCTGCAAATTAACTTCTGTCACTTTCTATTCGTGACCCTGACCGGCAGCTGTGATAATTGCAGATAGAGAAGAGGATAGATAAGCTTAAAAAGAGCAAAACTAAAGATGCACAAGTCAAAGTGAAGGTAAGACATGCAGTTTTTTTTTTCATTTCTATTATATTTATGTTCCACATTCCAACAGTGTGCACTACCCAGGAAGCATCAGAGAAATCAGGATTGGAAAAAATTCAGGAGGCACTTATGGATGGAAAGCCTGCAAGATCTATTGAATTAGCTGACCATGAGAAAGAAGCAGTACAACATCTTTGTCTTCTAACTATGAAACCAGTCATTTACGTCGCTAATGTAACAGAGTCTGATCTTGCTGATCCTGATAGCAATCCTCATGTCAAAGAGGTGGCTAAAGTAGCATCAGATTTGCAGTCTGGTATTGTTACAATTTCTGCTCAGGTATGTTGTATGAATCTGCAGGAAGCTTTTGAAGATTTGATGCTGAAATTGTTTGATTTTGTCTGAAAATGATGGTTATGTATACTGAATCCAGACTAACAAAATCAAGGAACAAAATGCAGGTTGAAGCTGAACTCGCAGAGCTACCTTTAGAAGAAAGAGTAGAGTACTTGAAGTCTCTTGGTGTTACTGAAAGTGGACTAGGAAACTTGGTAAAAGCAACATATAACCTTTTGGGATTAAGAACTTACTTTACAACTGGCGAGAAGGTGAATTTTTTGTACTGTTAAATTTTTCTTTTCCTGGCTGTCAATACTGGAGTAACTTTAATGCACATCCTCTATCAGGAAACAAAAGCTTGGACTATTCTTGCAGGTTTCAACCTTCTTCCTCACAGTGCCTTCATTGTGAATACTTTCAACAGTTCTAGCGTATTTTAACGGCATATAATCTTTATATGTAGGCATGACTGCACCACAAGCTGCAGGAGTTATTCATAGTGACTTTCAGAAGGGATTCATTAGAGCTGAAACTGTAAGTTGTGTTCATAATTTAAGGGTTTAATGATCAAATTTCTTTTTGTTGTTGGGCTCCATTGCGACTCATTGGAATATGAATACATTTAGCCTGTTTATTTATTTATTTTAATATTTATTAACTTTACAACGATCACTATTGTATCCTCAGGTAGCCTATGATGACTTCGTTGCAGCTGGTTCTCTTGGAGCAGCAAGGGAGAAAGGACTGGTAAACATATTCGCATTGTTGATATCTGTACTGTGTTTGAAAACCAGCAGCCGGAAATATAATTAGTTCTTTTTATCTGTCACCACAGTTGAGGCTGGAAGGGAAGGATTATATTGTGCAGGAAGGAGATGTCATGCTTTTCAGATTCAACGTATGATCAAGATAGCAGTAAGAAGCTTCAATATACAAGAATTTTGTACAAGGCAAAACACAATTTTTCCTCGAATGAGATTCATTTGTTAAGGGCGGTTATTATCTTGTACGCAAAACTAGTTATTTTTTTTATGTCCATCGCGTGAGGGAAAAATATTATACCGACATTTTGTTCGGTGTAACGCCTCACCGAATGCAACATAGTACCTTTAAGCGTCATATACTCACATGAGCTATTCTATTTAGCTTCTCAATAAGCATAGGCCTAATGTCGCAAATTTTTCAAGAAAAATCCATTTCAATATTTTATTGGAATCAGTCTATAATTTTTGGTTATATACTGTCAGCCTGTCACAGTGTCACATTACTTTTTTTTTTTTGTGAAAGTTATGCTGTTACCTTACATGAGAGTGAAACCCGGACGAGTTCATAATTCCATCATATTTTTCAAGTCAAATTTCTGATCGTTGAAAACAAAACCCATGTCCGTGTTTCTCGGAATTTTGAGTTTATCTTTTTCCAAAAAATGTCTATCCTCGACTTCGAGGAGCAGTTCTACAGCACCGAAGAAAACGTATCCACATTCCTAGAAGGCCCTCGCAAACAATGAAATATTTGATTTGAACCCCTCCCCTTCTCCGGCTCGCGCGCACGCAGGACGCAGCTCTTGCTTCGCCGCCCCAACCGCCGCCGCCGGCCAGATGGATTCCCGTGGCTACGATTCCGCCGGTCGCGTCTTCTCCAACGCCACCGAGATGTGGGCAGCAGAGCTGGGCTCCGCCGCCACCGCCTCCTCCGCAGCGGAAGCTGAAGCCACCCCTGCCGCCGCCGACAAAGGGGCCGCTGGCGAAGAGGCGGGCGTTGACGGGAAGCGCAAGGAGTGGTACTCCAAGGCAATCGCCTATTGGCAAGTAAAGAAAACTCTCTCAACCCCCTTCGCACATGCTAAACCCTAACCCCCGATCGAATTGCACTCCTCTTGGTAAATTTAGCCTATAAGTTTCTCGAATGGGTCGCACAGAGCGTGGAGGCGTCGACTGAGGGGGTCCTTGGAGGCTACGGGTATGTCAACGATTGCGACGTCAAGGGCAGCGACGCTTTCCTCCGTCCTCTCCTTGCCGAGCGGTTCGGCACTGCGAAGCGCCATCTTGTCGCGCTTGGTTAGTTCATTAGCTCCAGGAGGCCTTGACTAATGACCAGTGCAGTTTATCACGTTTTGTTCTAGGCCTTTCATACTGATTTCACTCCTTGAATGCTATCACCTAATCTTTGAGTTGTGGAATCCTTCTGTGCTGATTGCTTAAACTTTACAGACTGTGGCTCAGGCATTGGACGGGTTACAAAGAATCTTCTGCTTAGGCATTTCAATGAGGTATGCAGCTTAAATTCTCTCAGTTGATTCGAGGCTACGCCATAATCTGGAGGGCATATCCATACTACTGCATTATTATGTGGATGCGTGCGTACATTTATGCAGGCTACAAGAAATACTTCCACTCTTCTGCTGTATGCGTGGTTCAATTGCGATTCCATGTTTGATCTGTGATATTTGTATAGTGCCTTATTCATATGCTCAATCCTTAGTTTTTGAAGATGTAATTTGGTTATTCAGGTTGACCTTGTTGAGCCAGTATCTCATTTTCTAGAAGCAGCGCGGGAAAATCTTACTGGAGGTGTCATGGAGATGGACCAAGGAGAAGATTCACACAAGGCTGTTAACTTTTACTGTGTGCCTCTTCAGGTTAGTATCAATGGATCGTTGGCTCCTGTCCAAACTTCGCTAAATAATAGCTTTTCATTTTTTTTACATATTTTTATTTCACTCTTTCTTTAGGACTTCACTCCTGAGGAAGGAAGATATGATGTGATATGGGTCCAGTGGTGCATCGGGCAACTTCCTGATGATGATTTTATCTCATTTTTTAATCGCGCCAAGGTGACTTAGTTTTGAATATTCACTCTTACACTATTTTTTTTTTGTTGGATTACATTGAAGCTTTTGCTTTTATTTCAAGTATGAAATTGTAATACTTGTATGGATAGGTTGTAGTGTCGTATGGAGTACCATTTTAGCTTTAGTGAGCAAAAAGTACTCTCTTGCATGGAGATAAGCACTTGTAGATAAACGTCATATCCACAGCTAAAAAGATAGTCACTGAGTATTTTCAGCATTTACCTTCATATTTTGCATGACTATTTGAATGCTTTGTAAGAAAACAACGTTCCATCTATATAAGCGATATTGTTTTTATTATGATTAATCATGTTTTACATTATGACTTACCAAAGTTCTATTGAATGAGTTTTCCATTGTTCATGTTTGTACACCTATTAGTTGGTCTAACATCTTAGTTATTTCATGTATATGGTTGGTGTAGTATCATGCATTCTAATCAAATATACATGTCCAATGTGCCTTCCAGGTTGGGCTCAAACCTGATGGATTTTTCGTTCTAAAAGAGAACATTGCAAAAATGGTGAGTTTGCTGTATCAAATGTTCTGTCTGAACAGTTTGGTATACTTCTGTAGGGAAACACCATACTCCTCTGAGATATTGTCATAAGACACTTATCCCAAATGCTGTACTCCCTCCGTCATGAAAAAAAAAACATGTTGTTTTAGGAGGTGGGCACTAGAATTGAGGATAGATGAAAAAGTAGAGAGTGCGTAGGAAACAAGGAGGCAGAGAGAGATAGTTGTATTGACAAATGAGAATGACATAATTTATGGGATAATTTTTAATACTAAAGTGACATTTTTCTTGGACGGAGGGAACACTTCTTTAGAAGAGGCACATGCTTGATGTTACTCTTACAAAATGCAATGTGCGGTGCGCAGGATTTGTGTTAGACAAGGAGGATAACAGTGTCACTAGATCCGATCCATATTTTAGGGAACTATTTAAGAAGTGACACTGTTAAGGTAAATGTTAAAAATTGCAGATGGTATTTATTTGGTTACATACTTCACCTTTCTCATCAACATGTTATCATACAATGGAAACAGGACCAGAAGGAACTATTTCAAGTCAAAATGTATGCACTGGTGACCGATCAGCCAAAAATGCAGAATAAATCAAAGAGAAGACGACCTAAGAACTCACCATGTATGATCCTGTGAAGATTTCCTGTAATAGGCATTTTGCTAGGAAAAACTTATTAGTCTAGTATCATTATTGACTCAAGTCAAATTTCAAGGACGGGCTTGCCATCTCAGTTTTGATCACGTTTTATTTTGAAGAGGCTCAAGTTTGCTTTCCCACTAGTTTCATTCTTTTCAAAGTATATGATGAGTTGATGTGCATCTTCACGTTATTCTGAGAGCAATATGCCTAATGTTGTGGATCGTGTGAGACCCGTCCTTGCTACCAACTGTCGCGTTGTTCTGAGAGCAAAATGGAACAAACCTGAGTTTATAAAAGAAAAAATATCTAATATCTCGCGCATGGAATTTTTTCCTTTTTTTAAAAAAAAATATTGGTCTTATACGTTGCCTTCTCAATTGCTATTGCGCATACCTTTCTCACATATACTTATGTGGTCTTCTGTATCCTATTCGTAAACTTAACTCTAGAATATCCACCAGATATACTCATTCCTGCCAGCTGTAGTGCTTTATTATTTCTCTACATGTCTAGCTGTCACCCAACTCAATGACGGGGTCCTAGAGAAGGACATAGAATCTGCAGGTATCCGCAATATCTGATGCTCTAATTTGAGAACTGAATTTATCCCAAGGGAATAAGGGTCCATGTGGCAGGTATATAGAACCATTGCCCCTAATATGGCACGGTTACCACAGTATAATGAATAAATCGTAGGGCAAATGAAATATCTTCACACCGGAATATATATAAGTACAGAATTACACCACGGGGACTGAATGGAATGGACAAAACCAGCACGGTGCCTAACCTCAATATGTTACAAATCCAATAGGTATTCATCCAAAGAATGTGTTATGTGTGTCAGTTCTTCCCAGTTGTTGATGGAGGCAGTGTCCCGAAAACAGCATCCCAGAGTGACGAAGTGATGCCAAAGCCCTTGTCCTGGATTCTGAAGTGGTGGTTGAGGTGATATCGCTGCATAACAGGAGGGTTGTGAGGAATCAAAACCATAGGCAATTGCCAGGAACAGCTAGCTAGCTTATAATAACTTGGTAAATGCAATCAAGTCTTAACCTTGAGATGCTTTGCTGGGTCTTTGGATGGTTGTCCATGGTGCAGGTAGTAGTGGGTGCAGTCATACATCACATATCCCAACAGGCCACCACCAAATAGTGCAGGAGTGGTAGATGGAGTCGCGAAGAACGCTACCAGGTTCCAGAACTGAAAACGAAAAGAAATGGAGCCTTTAAATAAATCATCCATGATAGTTCCATGCTTGATAAATGCAATTCTAAACTCATTGTTGAACATTGTTGAATGTATGAAAATTCAGGGCTTTACCGGCACACACAAAATTGCTGTTGCAGTTGGAGGAAATACAAGCCTGAGTGAGTCCATTGGATGCTTATGGTGGCATCCGTGAAGAAGGTAATGTGCTGTGTTTGACCTGCAACATTACATCAATAACAATTTGATGAGAGGAAAGAAAATCTAACAATGCATTTCCATATTGAAGGTTGAAATATTCATTACCAGTATGTTTTGGTGTCAATGTGAAATAGGAAGCGGTGCAAAGTATATTCAGTCAATGTCCAAATAAATATTCCAAAGAGAGCCATCAGAGCTACATCCTGAATGGTATGACCCATCAGGATAGATTTCACGAAACAACAGCACACAACAGGCAGCCATATGGTTGGCACAGCCCACCACTTTGTGCGTGTCAAGAACTGGACATTTAAAAGATTTGTCAATACAGCTCATTTGCATTCTTCAGTTCCTCGATATACTAGGTACAATGAAATGCATTACCTCCAAGATTTCATTGCCAAAGAAACGTGGACCTTCCTTGCTCACAATAGGTTGGTGAACCCATTCCTGATAACGTTCCTCAAGATGGCCAACCTTCATCCAAGAAAGAAAGAACATAATCAAAGGAATGTTGTTTAACAGTGAAGTAAACATAACAGTTCTAGTCAGAAACTGAATTTAACAACAGCAGATTCTTTTCGTAAGCCACCGCAGAACATGTCAACCACAATGAGTACCAAAAATAAAAAAAAACATGGTGAAGAAGTACCAAACAAGCTCTAAGTATTTGTAACTGTTGATGGCTTACTCAGAGAAGCAAAGATTTCCATGATGAACACCCCAAGAAACTATCACAAAGAAGCAACTAAGAGATAGGAAAAAATCAGTACCTGGAACACAAGAGGCTTGTCCAGATCAACAGTGAACTCCTGGACAACCATCTTCCCCGGTCAAAGCTGCACAACAGAACTACCACATTACACAACAAACATAACAATCAACAAGCCAAGACATGATATGAAAGCGAAAATATCTCCTACAACACGAGCGCAAGTTGTCTTACTGCAACAAGAAAGGTGACTACCCAAACCAATTCTGAGTGGCAATGGAGGGCCGTGCTATACTCATAACACCAAAAAAGAGGGCATCATAATCACCACCTTTTCCCACCACCTCATGACAGATTGACAGCCTCCCAGCCTGAGCAATCGCCAACACGTGACTCCAGCGCACAAAGCAATTCGCTGTAGCGTCACAAGAGCGCCTGCCGCGTTTGCTCGAATTTGAAAATAATTCACGCGCCGCGGCACCGAATGCGGGCGCGGCAATCTCACCACAGATCCCACATTTCTGACCTAACAAGCATTCAGCCGTGTAATTGTGTAAACATCATACCTCAATTTTCTACGATCTCAATCTACCTGATGCCATAAGTGCTATGTCGTGCATCTAACGAAGAAACTAGCAAACGACCCGCGCTTCGGCCCAATGCTAACCAAAGAGTGCCACGAGATAGCAGGGGATCCAGTCAACGGGAGCGAATGGGGCACGGATAACTCACCAACGAGCCAATGGCGGCCTCTTCCTTCCCGGGAGCCGCGACAGCCCTCCTCCTCCTCCTCTCCTCTCCCCGTGGGGCGACGAGACGGGAACAAGAGGGGTGAGAGCGGACGACGTGACGGGAGGTGGCGGGACAATAAGAGAGGAAGGTGAGGGGCTACCCGGTAAAAATGACCCCGCCTCCTCCAGTGTGCAGTCTACCCTGGAGACCTGCGGGCCGCACTGCGGGCCTGCGGCCCACGGAAAGCGACCCGCGCCGCCGGTTTTGAGATTAGGGAGTTTTCGCAGGGTGAGTGTGTAAATTGGGGCACCGCCAAGGGCTCTCGCTCTCTCAAATAGGGTGGGGTGGGTGGGGGCCGCGTGCCAGCTTGGCGATGGCCTGTGCCGAGCTGAGTTTATGATGGAAAACAGTGCATGGTGAGCTAGCGTTGGGCCTTGGCTAGCAGACAAACCACGTCCTTCATTTGTTTTCTTATTTTCTCGGAAATATGCTCTCAGTTTATTAAAAATAAAAAAAAGAAAATATGCGCCCAGTTGTAATTGTTTAGGTTATTGTTTCGAGCGGAAGAATTCATTAGGATTATTAAATACTGTGATATGAGCTACTTACCTCCGTTTACAAATACTTGGTAATTTTGATTTTTACTATTTATGCTTTGACTAATTATAATTTTAAAATTATTTCGTTAGTTAACTTATAAATAACATCATATGATTTGTCATCGTATATACTTTGAGAATGTATATTTTTTATATCTATATATAAAAAAATTTAAAAAAGACGAGCGGTCAAAAAATTTATAAAAAAGTCAAAACTGATAAGTATTTGTAACGGAGGTAGTAGTAATAAAATGAAATTACCGGGTCCACGGACGGGGCCCCGGGGATCGCATGATCGCAGTCGCAGACACTCGCAGGATCCTTTCGAGCTGTGCTGCGGAGCGCTGATGGACAAGGCACATGTGCGACGCACGTGGCGCAGCACATGACATGCGGAGTTGCGGACGAAGAAAATCCTTTCCAGGAAAACGATTCCTTGGCCCAAACCGTCGGCCATCATCACCAGCTACCCGGGCGGCCGTTGATGGGTCCGCCGCATGTGCGCTTGACCGGCCGCTACACCGGCGGATCGGCAGATCCGATCTGGTCGCACTCGCACCTGCCGAAGTTCTCAAGGACGAAACAAACCTGCCAGCGTTTGGGGTCGCGCTGCTGGACAGTGCTGCAGCCGCACCGAGCCAACTACTGCTCGAGTGATCTACACAGGACAATGATATGAAAGCTTACGGCATCTACATCTCCAATGCACGTATGCACAATTGTGAGAACATACACAGGGCAATGATAAGATCAGCAAAGATGAAAATTGACTACTAAGTTAGGAGCACCAATCATCAGAAACTTACAGATGACCAGCTCAAGGTGAGAGCCCAAAAGTGCAATGCCATAAGCTAATGACCCGACACGGAACAAAAACGGACATCGACCTACCGCACAGAACATTACAGTGACCGCGGACGAAACGAAGCACAGACTCGACCACAACGTACAAGGACGACGCAACCTATCCATCCATCGATCATGCAAGCCACGAAAAACAAAGCAACACAAACTCATTCGCACAGACTTCGGAACAGCCGCTGCGCTCATCGTCATTCGGCATCAGCCTCCAGTTCTTCCTCGTCTTCATACTCCTCGTCGGCGGTGGCGTCCTGGTATTGCTGGTACTCCGCGACTAGGTCGTTCATGTTGCTCTCGGCCTCGGTGAACTCCATCTCGTCCATGCCCTCACCGGTGTACCAATGAAGGAAAGCCTTGCGCCTGAACATAGCAGTGAACTGCTCGCTGACACGGCGGAACATCTCCTGGATGGAGGTGGAGTTCCCGATGAAGGTTGCCGCCATCTTCAGCCCTTTGGGCGGGATGTCGCACACGCTAGACTTGACGTTGTTGGGGATCCACTCGACAAAGTATGACGAGTTCTTGTTCTGGACGTTGAGCATCTGCTCGTCCACCTCCTTGGTGCTCATCTTCCCGCGGAACATGGCTGAGGCAGTGAGGTAGCGGCCATGGCGTGGGTCAGCAGCGCACATCATGTTCTTGGCATCCCACATCTGCTGAGTCAGCTCAGGGACAGTCAGGGCACGGTACTGCTGTGATCCACGTGAGGTCAACGGCGCAAAGCCGACCATGAAGAAGTGGAGACGAGGGAATGGGATTAGGTTCACAGCAAGCTTGCGCAGATCGGAGTTGAGCTGACCAGGGAATCTCAGGCAGCATGTCACACCACTCATGGTAGCCGAGATAAGGTGGTTCAGATCACCAACTGCATTGTTACAACATGTTATCAGTGCCTATCTTTATAATTGAGTATGTAATATGCCAAATCATATTTCAGAAAATCCTATAGATAATAGGTAACGAATTAGGGAAGATAAACTTACAGGTAGGGGTGGCAAGCTTTAGTGTGCGGAAGCATATGTCATATAGAGCCTCATTGTCAAGCACCATACATTCATCAGCATTCTCAACAAGTTGGTGGACTGAAAGTGTAGCATTGTATGGCTCCACAACAGTATCTGAAACCTTTGGTGATGGGAAGACAGAGAATGTCAACATCATTCTATCAGGGTACTCCTCCCTAATCTTAGAGATAAGAAGAGTGCCCATGCCAGATCCAGTGCCTCCTCCCAAAGAATGGCAAACTTGGAATCCTGTTAGTGAAGCAGATACGTCATTCTATTATCCACAAAGGCAAACTTCATTCTCACATGCATTGTTAAAAGGAACATCAGTTAAAAAAGATGCAGAGGCACAGTCTCAGATTATAAGGAAAATCATATTAAAACAATTAAATGTATTTGAATCAAAATAGATCCTAAAACATTATGCCACAATATTTGGTAGCCTGTGAACCCAGCTAGACATGCTGCCAGAGTTTTTTTTTTTTTTTTTGAACTGTGCTGCCAGAGTATTTCACTTGGACAGCATATTATAAAATCATCAGGGTCACAAAAGCCACCACGTTAAGCACTTTTTTATTCGCCATGAAGACAAGGAATCCATGCGGTCAGGTATTGGCCAAAGAATCCAGTCCAGCTTTGACACAATATTTAATTTATCTTTTAATAACTAAATAAAATAGGTCACTAACAGTTGTAAAGTGACAGACTGGAACCCGACGCTAACAAATCCAACCCTCTGGTTACAGCAATAAAATATCCACTCTACTGACCGTTGCTGTGGCAGGTCAGTCCAGCTGCTTAGACCAAACTAAAATCACATGTATCATCCAGAACAGCTCATGGAAGTTGACCATCTAACTAGCACAAATTTATGAAATTACATCTCAAAAGTGTCAATATAGTCATTAATAGACCATCCAAGAAGAAAAAAAAACTCTTCTAGTTAATTTGATGTTCCAAATGTTCTAGCTAATTTGATGTTCCAAATGTTCTGCAGACTCTATGGATACCTATTGAGCAACTAAATGACCAATCATCCATTCAGCATGCTAGGTTCAAAACTAACCGGATCCTACCTAATTGCAAATAGGCAAAAGGCAATAAACGCTAACACATCGCTACATTGCTAATCTATCAGATCATTCAACTGGCACATTAACAGATGACCAACTATGCAACATACCCACATCGCAGAAATGCCACACCATGGCCTTTTTTTCTGGCCGTTTTTTTCTCGCATTTCGAACCTCATAATCATAGATCTGGACTTAATCGAATCAAACCGTGCATGGTTAGTTCCCAGATTTCACCCTAGCTCCAAGACCCCTAATGAAAAGCCAAAAAAATCACGGAGCGCGAGGGAAGGGACGAGATGGCATACCCTGCAGACAGTCGCAGTTCTCGGCCTCCTTGCGGACTACGTCGAGGACGGCGTCAATAAGCTCGGCGCCCTCGGTGTAGTGTCCCTTGGCCCAGTTGTTGCCGGCGCCGGACTGGCCGAAGACGAAGTTATCGGGGCGGAAGATCTGGCCGAAGGGGCCGGAGCGCACCGAGTCCATGGTCCCGGGCTCGAGGTCCATGAGCAGGGCGCGCGGGACGTACCGGCCGCCGCTGGCCTCGTTGTAGTAGACGTTGATGCGCTCGAGCTGGAGGTCCGAGTCCCCCGCGTAGCGGCCCGTCGCGTCGATGCCGTGCTCGTCGCAGATCACCTCCCAGAACTTGGCCCCGATCTGGTTCCCGCACTGCCCGCCCTGGATGTGGAGGATCTCCCTCATGGCTGACGCCTCGTTGGAGCGGCCGCCGACTCGCCGGAGCTTTGCGGTGCGGGGGGCGGAGTGAGCACGGAGACGGACCGGTGCGGCTGCTAGCTTGGTCTTTGAACTTTTGGGTGAGGACGGGACGGGATTTGAAATGGTTGTGTTTTTCTCGCGTCTTATGCTGTTGGGCGCGACAGGCGTGGTACTCATCACCCGCGTGCGTCGAAAGCGGTGGGGCCCAGATCCAGCCACCGTGGGGCTATGAGCTGGGGCCCACATGCAGCGCTCGCGAATGTGTGGTGCTGCTGGGGTTTTACCGTGCTATAGATCTCGGCCCTGCACTTGCAATCTAGCGGCCATTATTTTGATATTGACCGAACTTTCTGGATGTATCAACGGAACGGCTGCTATAACCGGAGGTGGATCCCACCTGCAGAGGTTACACGGCCCGGACGGCCTCTCTGGCAGGCTGGCGGCGTAACCGAATCATCGGCCCACTCTCATACCTGTGCGGGGCAGGGGTGGGCTAGAGAGAACCAGCGTCCTCCCAACAGCAATGCAATGCTAAAGAAAAAAAAAATATTACCGGTCGAAATATGACGGCTAAATATTAGGCTTAGAACCCAGAATTTTCATAAAAATCTTACAAAATTTTTACAAAAATTAATTTAATTTTACAGAAAAAACGCAGAAAACAAAAACAACTACTTTGTTCCAAAAGAGCCTTAGCGGTCGAAATATGACAGCTAAAAAAACAAGAGGACAGCGATGCTTGACCAGTAATGCAAGCAATGGCCTGGGTGTCAACATGGGGAGCTGTTGCTTAAGAGAATGAAAAGGACTAATTACCAGCACCCACCGCATCCTTTCCTCACATCTCATCTCAGCTCAGCAACGGGCCAGGATGAGGTAGCTGGGTCCCCGAGTAGGGAAGCAAAAGGTGGCACCAAAACCAAATGGATGTGAAGTTAGTAGCTGCAAGTACAAGTTAAACCCTCTCAAAAAAAAAAGTGCAAGCTAAACTTTTCATCATGAGAAACACCAATTATTTCCAGTTACAACAAGATGGTATTCTAGCTTAAGATTGGAGCACACCCACCAGATGATCCAATCACGAAATAGCAGCCTTTGGATATAAAACAAACAGTTCATGACAATTTGACGGCAGGTGATTATTTCACTAGATAGATGGTACAGTTCCTGCCTAGCAAAGCTTGCCAACGGCTGCAGCCCGGCACGCTTAGCTGGTGAGCTGCTTTGCCAGGTAGGATAATAAACATTCAGCTAACCATTCTGTCCTTAGTCTTGCTTAATTGAATATGGAATTAGAACGCCTTCTTCTCATATGAGACTAGCCCATGGATTCCTCCTTCAACCTGGGCAGCACCGGTTCTCACCTGGTAAAGGATCAGTAAAGTCAACTACAGGAATCAAAGTATATTAATTAAACAATTGGGATATAAGCTGGATTAAACCAAGTAGTTACACAAATTTACTTCAGTTGTTTAAACAAAACAATCTTAACTAAAGTGAGACAACTACGCTAGTTCCAGGGGTTGAAAAATAAATTGCAAATTCAGGGGATATAATGGAAATAACTATGCAATGGCCTCTGGTGCAATTTTCTCTTTAAATCCAAAATACACTGAGAGTATCTATTCAGCAGCATGAAAGTACCTCTAATCTAAGAGTTTCAGATCGCAAAAGATCATGGGCTGACTGCACAGAAGATGCACCAAGATCCTGGAAACCTTGCTTAACCGCTTGCATTGTGTAAGGAATGAACCTCAGAACAGAACCTTTGTCAGCTACTGCTCCAACAACTCCCTGTGCAATCTTGAGTTTTAGGGTATCACCAAGGTATCGTGCATCACTACCCTTTGTCATGGCTTCAAGAGAGCCCATGCCTCTATATTTTTTTACTCGACGACCATCCTGCAGGAAACATTAAAAGAAGCTATCATTTATAAAAAAGTGAGTGAAACTGTAAAATGTACAAGACAAATAGAATAGCACAAAAAATATGTCAAAAGGGCATTCAAACATTCTACATTTCTATGGCAAACATATCAAAAGAAGAGCAGGACCTGAACTTTAAAACCTCTTCCAGGAAGAGTAAAATATCAAATATACCTTGTACTCATAAGTTCCAGGAGCTTCATGGCTGCCAGCTAAAAAGCTGCCCATCATAACCGTGGATGCCCCCAGGGACAAAGCCTTCACAAAATGTCCAGAATTTGAAATTCCTCCGTCGGCAATAACTGGTACATCATGATCCTTGGCATATGATGAAACCTTATACACCGCTGTAGCCTGTTGCAAACCAATATTAAGAAGCATCAAATACAAGGCTCCTCTCTAGCATGTTTTAGATTACTAAAATTGCATGTCAAAATTACTGAGCCAAAATTCCATTCAAACCCGTGTAAACTTGTAATTCCAAAAAAAAAAGGAAGCACAAAAGCAGGTATGCAACAGACATGGATCTCATCTACTCAAATTGTGAGGATACTAATGAAACCAAATTATGAATTTATAGTGCTTTTAACAAAATGTCCGAACACTTCATAACCCCAGCATGAGATCCCAGGTACAACTACTCAGCAATGTTTTCTAACCCAGCCTAGCTGATAAGGGTAAGTAAAGCAGATGCTCTAGTGCGTCCAATCTGAATTGCTCCTGGCATGCATATCAAATATTTTGGAATGTCTACATCAACTGCCAAGAAACGGACAGATCTATTTGCATTGTAATCCCAGATATCTAACTTAACAGCATCCAAAAGCAACAAAATGTGTGCATGCTGATACTGCCATTGGCAACTAACTAAATGATGGAAGTTAAATAAAGCAAACTACAGTGAATGAATTATAGGATGCTGAGTGAAGATAAGTTTGCGACAATTTAAACAGTTCTATACCTGTCCTCTGCCGACAGCACAAACCTCCTGGGTAGTACAGATTGAACCTGAGCCCATTCCAACACGCAATCCATCCACTCCAGCTTGGACCAGATTCTGTGCTTGTGCAATCGTCACAACATTACCTCCAATCAAATCCACCTCAGGATACATCTTCTTTGCATATTTGATCATATCAAGCTGGTAGATGGAGTTCCCCTGCGAACTATCGATCACGATGGCATTTGCCCCAGCCTTAACTAGCTGCTCCAGCCTTCGCTTGTCATCCTCTCGGGTCCCAATGGAGGCGGCAACTACAAACTTCCCATCCGCTCCAAGAGACGGCTTGCCTAGCTTAGGGTAGCTGCGGATGCGCTCGACATCCTTGGTGGTGACGAGGTCAATAACCTCGCCGTCGTCGGATACCAGAGGGGCGTAGTCCAAACCTTCATCAGCAAGGAAGGCAGCTGCTTGCTCGAAGTCAAAGGAGGCAGAGGCAGAGCGCGGAGCGGGGCGCATGTACTCCGAAACAGGGACAGAAGCTTCGCGGGAGGCGGCATCTGCTGCCACAGCGACACCGACGAGCTTCGAGAGCGAATCCCCACGCTCGGTGACGAGTCCATACTCGTACCCAGCGAACTCGTTGAGGGACAGAGCGGAGGACGGCGAGAAGAAAGGCACGGAGGACACGTACGGGAGGCGGCGAGACTTAGCGGCGCGGACGATGGACGCCTGGGCCTGGGCCTCGGTGTTGCAGTGGACGACTGCGACGCCGCCGAGAGAGGCCATGGCCGCGGCCATGGCGGCTTCGGAAACGGTGTCCATGGGTGAGGCCACGCAGGGGATGGAGAGTGGCACGCGGCGGGAGAGGCGGGTGGAGAGATCGACAGCATCGGCGGCGAAATCGATGAAGCCCGGTAAGAAAATCACATCGTCGTAAGTGTAGGAGACGCCCTGTGAGAAGAGCCGCGGCGCGGCGTATCCGTCGTCGGCGATGTCGACAGCCGCCATTGATGGGGTGGTTTAGGGCTTATCCGGCGGCTGGCGCTTCCGGGGGCGGAGTGAAGGGGAAAGTGAAAAGGCCCGGTATTCTCCACAATTAGGCCATGTGGACAGGGGATTTTCTATGTGGAGTGGGGAGAGGTGGGCCGTCGATCTGCGAGCAACGCTGAAACTGGCCCCCAAGGACAGAGCCCACCTCGCTACCTTGCCGATGACCTGAGGTCTTCCATGGAGCGAAGCGAAGCCTATTGGCCCATAGCCGGTAATGGCATGATTTTTTTTAAGAACGGTAATGACATGATTGGCATCTGTCTAAAAGTCTAAACGCCCAGCGTGTGGCTAACTCAACAGTGGGTTCCGATAAAAAAAAATGAAAATTCATCATCGTCATAAAAAAAAAAGAAAACACAAGAAATATAAAGTAGGAGGGATTTGATTTTTTTAAAACTATAATTGTTGGGCTTCGATTATTTACACTCGGTTCACGTATCATTTACCTGGTCGTGTACTATCATTTAAACGGAGTGTCAAATTATCAAAGATATCATAATTAGTGTAGCAAATCATCAATTTTTCCTTCATATTCAGCCAGGCCAAGGGTGGACGAGTATGACTGGCTGTGCGAGCTCAACCTCACCTCTGCCGGTCACCCGAATTTCTCCTCTTTTTATTCCTCTCCACAAAAAGAAAAAAAAATCGGCCCCGCTCATCACGGTTCTCCTCCTGGGGTCCCACAGCACAGGCCCCGTCAGAGCCAGCCCGGGCCATGCCCATCGCAGCCGTCTGATCCCACCGCCGCCAAGCCCCACCTCCCACCCACTTTCCTCCTCCCACATCACACCGCGTCCATCTAACCGACATGCGGAGCCCACTAGAGTGTACCCCACATGTCAATCTGTTACTCAATCAACGCGGCCTGTACGCCACACACCCGCACCAAGCGGCGCGCCCGCGTATATGAAACGCGCACCGCTTGCGGAGAATTTCCCCACCACACCACCACCAGCGAAGCCCAGCAGCCCAACAAAAAGAAAACCACTCACACAGCAACAGGGGAGAGGAGAATAACCAACCTCTCCTCGTCGCGTCTCGTCCTCCTCTTGCTCGCGCCCCCCGGCTGCGTGCGATCGACGCGCGCTCCGGCGACCTGCCGGCCGTCCGTCGACTCCTAACCGGCTACCCCGATGGCCTTCATGCGCACCCACGTGAGTCGCCCTCCCCGCTTTCTCTCGCCGATCCGTGGCGGTTCCGTCTGGCTTGCGTGTAGATCCGTGTGTGTAACGGCGGGTGAACTGGTTCGCGCGCCATCCGGGCGTGGGAGTTCGTGGCGTGGTGCCGGTGCGGATCTGATCGGCGGGGTTCGATCTGATCATACCGTGGCGTTGGAGAGCAGTTGGCTTGGTATTCGTAACGGCGGGTTGTTACTTTTTAGGCGGTGGTGTGATGCTTTTGGTTTGGAGTAGTGGATTCTCTGGTAACTTTGATTTGCGCTTCATCGAGCATTTCGTAGGTGCGAGCTCGTTGGGTTGTCTACATAGGTACCCTACTACTGGATATGATCCCAGCAACTTTACAGGTTCACTTGAAAATTTGTGTTGGAATGGGACCATGGGTCATTAGCTAGATTGTTTGTTGGTTTACTCGTCCTGATTATTGCTATGTTCATTTGTAAAATTGAGGTAGATGTCTATGTTATAGTTGACACAATCACATCACATGGATGCTGAGATGAGAATGGCCACTGGATTTTATAGTAGTTTATTTATGTTCCGGGGGTTACATTTGCAAATGGAAATTAGCTGTCTAAGTTAAATTGTGTATCACAATTGTGTCGGCACATGGTTCAGATAATAAATCAGGTATTAAATTGGGATATTTTTCTGGGCCTGTTCCTGCGATAAATAGTACATTCATTCTCACTCATTTTCTGATCAGCAGTCCTTTCACTTTTTTATTTAATCAAATGAGATATGCTGGCATCTTATTTGTTCCCCACTGAGGATGGCCATGGTGAAAGCAATCACATTCCTCCTCTTTTGAAATAGAATATATATTGACAATGCCGTCTTGTCAGGACAGTTTCTGGGATATCCTAGGTAGCATTCAGGTTATTAGGAAGAGGTGAACTTGCTGTGCACCTATACAAGAGCTTAGCCTCTTCTACATGGGGGCGTAATTGAATTTATCAAACTTAGCTACAAAACACGGATACATCACCGGCAGTGTGGATACGCGTTGGATACGTATCCCATACGGATACGTGTTCGATACATATCCAAGAAGTATCCGAAAAAAATAAATGCAAAAAAAACGGATACTTGATTGAATACGTATTGGGCTGTTCTGGCCTGTTATCGGATACGTTTTGATCCATCACAGCGAGCCGTGAACCCCAGGAAATGCAGCTTGATGAGAGAGAGAGAGAGAGAGAGAGAGAGAGGGAGGGAGAGGGAGAGGGAGAGGGAGAGGGAGAGAGAGAGAGAGAGAGAGAGAGTGGATCCAAGGGGGAGGCGGCGGGATCTTAGGGCGGAGCTGCTTTGGCGGCCTGAGGAGCCAAGGGGAAGGATGCGCTAGGAGCCGGCAGTGAGATCGCGGCGGGTGCAACTGCCAGCGGCGGCGAGGTCTGGAGCCGCTAGACCTCCTGCGGATGCAATGGCAGGGCAGCACACAATCTGGTGCTTGCGGTGGCGATGGTGAGGCCATTGCTGCTGTGCTTCATCCCACGCATGCAGAGAGAGAGAGAGAGAGAGAGAAGAGAGGGAGAGAGTGGCGGCTGGTGGTGGAGGTGCCAGGTGGGTGGGGAATCCGGTGGGTGGAGGGTGAGGTGAGGTATTTATATCTAGAGTAAAATGTGAGGAGAATGGGCCAGGCGGATTTGTTGCGGCCCAACTTCAATCTACTTTGTTTTTTCTTCTTTTTTTCCTATTATTTACAGCTTTAAAGTTGAATTATTTTTTTTTTAAATAAAACATATCCATGTATCGGATTTTTTTTGACAAATGCCGTACTGCCGTATTCTTATCCGTTGGATACCGATACACGTATCCGTATCCGTGCTGGATAGAAACTTAGCACGTGCATGTTGTCGCGCATGTTAACTACTCATCCATGCATGATATAGTACGTGATTATGTAGCATAATATGAGTTATCATTCTTGAATAGGAGGGCAGCAGGGTGTTTTTGTTTCTTGAGAAAAAATTGGAAAACAATATATTTGTATTTTTTTAGTAAATAAGCTTGTATCTGTATTATTACACTTAAACATGGGTAAAATGTGAACAGAATGTTTGATGTGCAGAGTGTTGCAGATTTAGGGAATGATGGCTATTAGATACATGTTAACTGGCCTTCTGATTGTTCGTGGACTGTGATTTACTGGTTTCCTTTGATTAAATTTGGTTTGCATGTTGAAACTATCAGTAATGGTTGTTCTCATTCATATTCAAGTATATGTTTTCCTTGATCATGTTCTTAACAACATTCATGATTTTTCTGCAGTCCAATGCCTCCTCTGGCATGGGAGTTGCTCCTAATATCAGGGACACATTCCTCGAGCTTCAGATGAAGAAAGCTTTCCGATATGTTATCTTCAAAATTGAGGAAAAACAAAAGCAGGTGGTTGTGGAGAAGACTGGGGCTACTACTGAAAGTTATGATGACTTTTTGGCTTCCCTCCCAGAAAATGACTGCAGATACGCCCTTTATGATTTTGACTTTGTTACTGGGGAGAATGTGCAGAAAAGCAAGATTTTCTTCATTGCCTGGTGAGCTTCATGAGCACATATCTATATCTTCAGTCGCCCATTCTTTTAATTTTGGAGTGATTCCACCTAAGGATCTCAATTAGATCTTGTTAATAGCTAAGTAAGCTGCCGATGGATTGAAAGATTTTTTGTTACAAGAGTTCCTGTATGCTATCCTTCCAGTAAAAGCATGGTGTTTCTTATTGCTCCTAACATGGCAGCAGTCACAAACATGCTTTACTATTTAAGTAGTTGTTCTTTTCTATTGAATATTGTAAACTTGGATTGGATCTTGTGATCTGGTCCTGCTAGAGGAATCTGTCAGCTATAGCTTTTACCTTTTTAAATTTCTCTTTGCTGGTAACCCATGCTACTAATAGTTGACATTGCATGTGGCACAACAGTAGCTGAATATTGTTGTCAATAATTTTTATCATGTACCATGTACCCAATCTTCAACTTATATTTTAAATGTTTGATGCATCTTCTCTGGCCTTTCTGTTGATCTCACATCACCAAATCCTTAACTGAAAAAATGCACAACTGTCCCAGGTCTCCATCTACATCCCGGATTCGTGCTAAGATGCTGTACTCCACCTCCAAGGATCGCATCAAGCATGAACTTGATGGGTTTCACTATGAGATCCAGGCAACCGACCCAACAGAGGTGGACATTGATGTGCTCCGAGAGCGGGCTCACTGAAACTGATTGACATTGGAGGACCCTGATGCTCAGTCAGATGCAAATTCTATTATCAACGATGATCCTGCCATGGTATTGTTAATAAGAAAGATATATCTATGATTCTATGTTTCCTGTAAGCATATGTTTTACTAGTCATGTTGCATGACTCTAGCTGGTGAAGCCTTATCGGAGACCCTGTCCGTATGAGACTTTGGGCCTGTAAACGAAGCAACATTTGCAAAACTCATATAATGTGGTATTGGTACTGGATTACCCTGTCCTGGATTGTTCAGAAATGAAATGCCTGTCTGGTCGATACTGTTTGTTGCTTGTGCAAATGACGCTTGCATTTCAGTGCCAATCGTACAACCAAACCAGTAGGGAGTACTCCTATTGTGCTTGCTTTAGAGTTTTGCGTAGTCACGTGCTGCTTTCTTGTTTAGTCGCTTTGAGATCTGGAGCATATTTGGTCGGTTTATTATGTCGTGCCAAGCATAGTTAGAAATTGTTAGATTTTTTATTCCTATAGTTTTCTGTGAAATAAACTGATTTAAATAAAATTAGTGTGATTTTTTTAAATGCTAAAATGCTAAGAATCTCCGATCGTAAATCTTTGCACGTGGTGACGTGGAACGTGCAACGGCAGGAAGAGACGGAGTCATTCGACCGTTGGTTCCTCCTTTGTCGTCTAGCACCAGCGCAACGGTCGGAAGGCTGCCGCCCGCAGTAGCACAATCCACAAGCTTCTTCCATCTCCTGCATCATTCCTTCCTTCCATAGGATTCTCCCGCAGCTTCTACTGTCTCCCCGCACTATTTATCTCTCTTCCACCTCCTCCCACGCAAAGCACAAAGCACAGCGACATCATCTCCTCTTCCCCAAGCTTATTTAGCTTCTCGCAGCAGCATCTTCCTCCCCTGCATTGTGAACTCGGCAGCCAGGATTCAGGAGCAAGAAAGGTGATGGGGTTCGTGCTGGTGATCTCCCTGCCCTTCATCTTCTTCTCCATCCTGCTCGGCTTCGGCTGCTACTTCCTCGGCAAGCACAAGGGCCGCGAGGAGATGCGCACCGGTGTCGGCGCGCAGGTGTACGGCGCGCCGCTGCCGCCGCCTGGTGTCGCGGGAGGCTCCTCGCCGGCGCCTCAGCCGTTCCCCGTGAAGAAAGACGGGCCTGGGAACGTCTGAGGGAGGGGGGTGACACTCTGCTCGTGTCTGCATCTTTCTTGCCGGTGGCGTTGGATTCGTTCGTTGTTTTCTTCCGTGGGTGAATGCGGTGGCGGGTGTGATATAATTGTAATCACAAATTTGTGTCTGTAAGCAAGGAGTACAAACGACTGAAGTGGCTTGATTGTTTTTGGTCCGGTCTCCCCCTCTGCATTACCAAGTCCGTTTCAAACACAGGGATTTGAATCGCATAATAATTTTATATGAATCAATTTAATTTTTTAGAAAAACGTGTAATAGGTTTCATGTTTAAAACTTAAACTAAATTAAAATGGGTTCATGAATAATCCTGCTTGGCCTACTTGATCATCAGCGGTCATGCTGCACGGCTTTATGAGTAATGCTCTCTACTGTAATTTATCTGCTGCAAGCCGCTCTCTAAAAATGTTCGCACGTGCAAACTGTTCAGCTCCAACCTTAAGTGCGAGTGCGACCCCCTTTAATTCTGGAAGAAATGAATTCGATGCACTGACCAGCTAGCTTATAAACTGCTATTTGGGCATTACCTCTCACTCCCTCCCCACCCCACGCGGTCATCCTCTCGCGGTTGCTCCAAGCAGGGTTTAAAAATTCGTGGCAAACCGTTCGATTTTTGCGGTTTTTATTTTATTGTTGCGATTTGGTTTAAAAAACTAATTGGTTTTTACTCGAAAATTGTAACCGGAACTGTAGAAAAAAATCGTCTGATTTTAACGACTACTCGACCAGTTTTTGACAGTTTTAAAAACTAGCACTGTGCGGATTTTTAAACCTCGGCTCCACGCATACCGCTGCACATCGCGCTTTGGAATGGGCTGCGTCAGGCAAACATGTCACACCTTCTCGACCTTTCCGACACTTTGGCGCTGCATCGTTGAAGTCTAGTTCAGCTCCGGTGCGGCTTCTGCACACAACTTGGCCATCCCGGACGGCACTGGTGATCTGGCACATGTGACTTTGATGTTCAGATCTGTCTACAATGCATGCGGACAAGTTGCAAACGTCCGATGCATCTGGGACGCAAAACTTGCAGTTCACCTGGATGTTCGGAGTGAGGAGGATTAGTGAAGCGCAGTTCAGCCACTCCAGGCGTCGTAGCAAAGTGCGAGCAGCGCGAAACAGATGCGTAGCTAATTTGTACAGAGTAAGAGGAGACATTAACGGATCGAAGAAACACCCCCCCCCCCCCCCATAAACCAACAATACTAAGCAAAATTTGCAACACACGGATGTGATGGGGTTACTGCATGAGGGTTGGCTATGTCGCGAATGATGCGCATTGTAAATTTTTTTTTCTCAGTTTTAATTATATTTTTTTCATTGAGAAATGTAAATAGCCGGCATCATTTGAGTCTAGAAAACAATCCTCATGTTTTACTCTTATGAATTTGCATCTTACTAGTGCTCTCTTCCTCCTATTTTATCTGTCAATGTAACCTCTTTCAATTGTCTCAAATTAACTGTCATTTTTATTTCCTAATACACCGTCATTCTCACTTTCCAATATACTTTTTTCTCTTCTTAATGCATATCTATCTTTATCTCTCTGCTCTTTGTTTTTAACACATCTCACATTTTTCACCTCTCTTAATTTTTATGTGCAAAGCTAAAAACGACACTTAAATCGGGATGAAAGGAGTACTATCCGTGTCGAGTTGTAAACTCTCTCGTATTGTAAACTCATTCAACATCATTTATTTAATTATTTTTTTTAAGAAAGCACATACATGTAAGGAGGGTTACATGTCGGTTTTAAGCAGATACAGTCGAGGGAGGGGAGGAGAACAATGACAACCAACACTGACTAACATGAAGATCGCCGGGGGGGGGGGGGGGGACCCGCATCTTCACGGCAACCTGCCAACAAACGACCAAGACTTGGGGTAGGGCCCGGAACACCACATCATTCCGATGTTTCCATAATCTCCAGCAGCAGAAGAGCATGAGGGCGTTGCAGTGAAGCTTGGGTACTGGTTCGCGAGCGGAGGCCAACCAGAGGGCGGCCGTCGTGAAGCCTGAGACGTCGATGCCCACACGGCGCCAGAACTCTTGCGCAAAATCACAACCAGTGATAATGTGCTCGGAGCTCTCAACTGGAGCGCCGCAGAGGTCGCAAGCCGTGTCGTCGATGCAGTGCTTCTTAAACAAGTTTTCTTTGGACTGGATGCGATTCTGCACAAGCAACCAACTAAAGAACTTGACCCGTGACGGAGCTCGTTCTCCCAGATGAAAGAGTAGAAGTTGCAGGTTGCCCCTCCAGCGGAGGCAACTGTGTTGTAGATGGTTGAGGAGCTGATGCGGCCCGCTCCGTCCTCCCACGGACAGTGGCGTTCATCTAGCGTGCTTGTCAGCTGAAAGTCCGATAACTCAGTGAGGAGGCGATCAAGCTGGGTCCCAGCAACCACTGAAAGGCGGGGAACACAGACTGCGCCTCACCCCCGCCCTGAGCACCTGGTGGACGGAGGCGGAGCTGCGGCGGGCATCAGAGTGTAGCTCGGGCATGACATCTGCAAGGACTCCGAGGGATGTCCAGCAGTCATGCCAGAACGAGGTGGACCGCCCGTCCCCTACCACGACTGTTGTGAGCAGTCTGTAGTCAGGGAGGAGATGGCACAGCGCTGCCAAATGAGAGCCAGCATCCGAGGAGGCGGGGTTTTCATGAATGCCACTGAACTCCATTTCGATCCAGCGCCCCCAAGCAGAGTCCGTACCGCTGTGCAACCGATGAAGCAACTTCATGAGAAGACATGAGTTTTGGAGAGAGAGGTCACGTACCCCCAGTCCGCCGGCTTTCTTAGGGCGGCACGCTTTCTCCCAACTGACCTGGCACTGAGCACCTGAGGTAGATTCTGCTCCTGTCCACAGAAAAGCACGGCGACGACCATCTAGCACATCAACAATCCCTTGCGGAAGTGAGAGAGCACCCATCGTATGCACAGGGATGGAGTCCAGAACCGAGTTCACCGGGACAAGCCTACCACCTGGGCTGAGGAGGCTCGCCCACCAGCCGGCGAGGTACTTGCCAACCGAAGCAATGAGCGGGGAGAAAGCTGACAGAGGTAACTTTCGATGAGAGAGAGGGAGTCCCAAATAGGTCTGCGGGAATTCACCTCGCAGGCAGCCTAGGATGGTCACAATCTGATCAACATCAGTCTCAGGGGTGTGCATCGGCACCAGAGTGCTTCTGGAGTAGTTTATGGACAGCCCAGTTGCCTTGGTGAAGCTTGTTAGAATTTCCTTAAGCCGGCACATTGCATCAACATCAGCTCGTGCCACTATGAGCGTGTCGTCGGCGTACTGCAGGACTGTGCACTGCCGCTCTACATCAAGCGGGTGTCGCAAGAGCCGATCTCTCGACACGAGCTGCTGCAGCAAGTCTGCAACCAGAATGAAGAGGTAAGGGGACAGAGGGTCGCCCTGGCGCAGCCCACGGCGACAAGTGATCCACCTCCCCGGAACGCCGTTAAGAAGGACAGCCGACTGCGCAGTTTCCTGGAGCTGCCGAACCCAATCACACCACAGGTCCGGGAAACCACGGACTTGCAGCACAGCCAACAAACTGTCCCAACAAATACTGTCAAAGGCTTTGGCGAAATCCAGTTTCAAGACGATCGTCGGAGCTTTCCTTTTGTAACAGCATTGCACCGGTTCTGTGGCATAAACAAAATTTTCCGAGATGGACCTTCCCTTGATGAAACCCGTCTGATCAACGTCAACTAGCTTCGCAATTTGGCGCTGCAAACGCGATGTGAGGATTCTGCCTGCAATTTTTATGGGGCACCCTTGGAGAGATTGGCCTGAATGCTACAGGAGTGACGGCATCAGGTGTTTTCGGAAGCAGGACGATGTATGCTGTGTTAATTCTCTCCAGGTCAGCTTCTCCTGCATGTAAGGCACTCAGAAATTCCATAACAGACGGGAGGACTAGCTGTCCGGCAGTTCTGTAGACACCAGGACCAATGCCGTCCGGACCAGGCGCGGATGGCGGAACGGGCTTCTGTCACCGTGAAAGGGGCGATCAGAGGCGGTGTGTCAACCTGGGGGTGATCTCTGTAGACTGTCCGTAGATCAGAGTCCCAAACAGCAGTTGAAGGTGCGCCGAGTATATTACTGTAGTGATGACTCAAAATCTGTTCCTTGTCAGCATGACTTGTGAAACGGTCGCCATCAACCTCTAGAGCTCGGATTTGATTTCTGCGCAACCGTTGAGATGCCCGAGCATGGTGGTACTTAGTGTTTTCATCCCTCTCGTTGATCACCTTACATTTACCGCGCTGTTTCCAGTAAGTGGCTCGCGCCTTGAGCAGGAGCAGCAGCTTGTCACGGCAGAGGGCCCGAAACAGAGAGGCGCCAGCTGATAACGGCCTGGATTCCTCTGCTAAATCCAGCAGGCGAATAGCAAACTTACAATCGTTGATGAGCAGTGGAGTGTGCCTGTCTTTGGGCCCATTTCCTGGCAACGCGACGGGTGTCCTTGAGCCGAGCTGCGAGCTGTCCAGCCGGGTTACCTGCAAGGTCAGCGACAGCATTCCAAACCGGCTCGGTAGTTGGAAGGAAGGAGGAGTCGTGCAACCAAGCATTTTCAAAGGGGAAGCGACGGGATTTTGGAGTGGTGGTGGTGATTGTGACAATAAGCGGAGAGTGATCAGAGGTGGCATGAGAAGAGGAAGTGAGTGTGGTGTTGGGGGCAGCGGAATCCAGCGCCAGGTTGAAGAACACGCGATCAAGGCGGGGCGGGCAAGAACAGGACACTCTTGTTTGTTTGACCAAGTGTAGAGCCTGTCTAAAAGAGGGAGCTCGGAGAGCGACAGGGCATGGATAGCATCAGTGAAGGCGGCAAGCCAAGGACGCATCGAAGTTGCTCGTGTTCTTCTCTTCTCTGGTCCGGATAAGATTGAAGTCGCCGGCAATGAGCCACGGGACAGAGACCGTCGCAGCAAGGTCGCGCAACTCAGAGAGTAAGGCGGTGGTCTGAAGGCGCATAGACGTTTGTGAGTTGGATGGTGAGGCTTGAGCAGGTGGTTGCAAAGGTAGTGGAAACAGAGTAGGTATGTGTTTGGGCGGAAAGAAGAGTCGTCCCAGGCGGTGGCGACACCGCCACGCGACCCCTCAGCTGGGAGCGCGTGATGTGCACGAAGGTACTGATTTATTTAATCAATGAATTAAGGTACGGGGCTCCCCTCCTTTTATTAAAAAGGAAATCACGTAAATTTAGAATTTACTCTTGCTGTTTACTTTACTGTTATAAATCAGTGCCGCTCGTTATCAGTTTTCACCTCGTTTCTTCCTCCCCCGGCCTCGCGGATGCTCTCAGCAAGTGAGAAGAGGAACTCGATGGAGACCGATCCGACTCGATCGCGCACCCGGACGTTGCTTCGGAACGAGCGGCATCAGGCACGCGTCTTCCATGACGTGACGGAGTCCGTTAGCATCAGGCACGCCTGCTATCCGCTACAACTTTCGTTGCAGACTTGCATCTTGGATCTGTTTGCATCCGCCACAACATTCTTTGGTCGAGGAAACTGATGTAGAAGTTGAAGCAGGGTAGCGGAGTAGAATACATTTCTAATTTTAAAAAATAAAGTATAATACATTTTGTCCGAGCTTCGTGACTTCGTAAGTTCCGTAATTAAATTGCAGGGAAATAATAGCTTTATGACGTGCCAATGTATTTACTCTACATCTTTGATAACTGAGGTGTGCTCAGTTCTCTCATCATGGTTCGAGTAAAGGTGCTATGAGCAACTTCACGTGTGCAAGATATAAATTCTACTCGCTCACTCGCTCCTGATCTCATCAGAGCCTGCCTTGCTTAATGACATGTCTCCACAGTCCACACCAAGAACAACTCGACGCAGAACACTGGTACGCGATGCCAGCACAGGGCTTGGGAATGAGCGGCATCAGGGAAGCACGTCTCACAGGGTGCTCAGGAATCAGGAACCATAAAGTCCCACTGTGCTGACTTAAGGTCTCTTTGGTCGAGGAGCTTAACTGAACACACCCTTAGATAGGATAGCCTTCAGCATTTTCCGCATGTTGCCCCTCGCATCCTCGAGTGCGCCGGTGGTGGTGCAGGAGTCATTTGTTCTTTGCGGTACGCGCATGATGCCCGGACGCATCCACTGGTTGCCCTTCACCTGGCAACGGCGATCAAGAGCAGCTAGCGGAATAAGGAAGCGAAGCGTTCTGTAGCCTTTGCCAGCGACATTGCTCCATGCTTCGTGATCTCGCCTCCGTTAACCTCGATGGGCCCTGCGCCCGATGGAGACGTCGAATACCTGAAGTCTCTGTTCTTACAAGTATTAGAAAGAAAAATGGGTAAAACTAGGCCAATAAACTAGGATCATTATCATCATCTTTGTGTCATTTTGACGATCGAGGCAGCATTGCACGCGAAGAAGTATCCCTAGTAGGGGGAAGGCAATCTTCTACACAGACGAGCCTCCCGCAGCAACCTGCGGATCCTAATGTAAAGTCAGCGGTGCCATCGCTCGAGCTCCGAGCACATGTGACAGCGACGACGGCCGTCGTCCCTCGCGGCAATCTGGCGAGCCGCGGTTGGAACCACTCGCTGCCGTGGATCTCTCTGCTCACCAGGTGCGGAGCTATTTGGGCCTGCCCAGGTTGGCTGGTGTCGGCAGTTATTTTGGCTCACGCTTGGATTCCGTCCGGAGACGTTGCTTCGGAACGAGCGGCATCAGGCACGCGTCTTCCACGACGCGACGGAGTTCTTTAGCTTGTCACCAGAGAGATGGCTCCGTCAAATCCCATTGCAGATTGGACGCGCCTGCTATCCGCCACAGACTTTTGTCGCAGACTTGCATCTTGGATCTGCTTGCCATCCGCCACAAACATTCTTTGGGTCGAGGAAACTAATGTCCACGTAGCTGGAGAGCTGCAACAGCGCTCCGTGTGGAAGTTGAAACAGTGCAGCCGAGTAGAATACATTTCTGATTAGAAAAATAGAATAGAGTACATTTTGCAGCGCGGGCAGGGCATTACATTCAGCTTAATAAACCTTTGGATACTTGGCGCTAGGCGAGGGTGGAATCCATCAGCGCGTAGTGCTATCATGAGTTCTTAGTCCGAGCTCCATATGAGAATATTCATAATTAAATTGCTATAAAAATGCTCTCTCTGTTCAAAAAACAGTAGCATTTGAATCTTTTAAAAAATAGTTTTGAATTTATACTGATAGAGCTTCAAATGCTACTATTTTTAGATAGATGGAGTAATAACTTTATGACGTGCAATATTATTCTAGTCTACATCTTTTTCCTAATGAAAAGGAGTTATGCTAGCTTGGACTGACGAACATTGCGATTTCACATGCCGTTTTCAATATCATATCAATAATATATTCATGTTCTATAATTGCTGTCAACATATACAGTTTAATTATTATCCTTCTTATAAATAGACGAAGAAGGTGGGACTCACCCCCTCCATTTTATTAGAACAGCATGATTAGTTCACATGTGGAAGATATATTCTACTCAATGGCGTATTTTCCAGTATATTCACATGCTATCTATCTACGCTTTATAAGCCAGCACAACACTCACTCACTCCAGATCTCACCAACAGAGCATGCGACATGTCTCCGCGGTCCACACCAACGAGAACTCGATGCACAGGGCTTGGGAATGCGCGGCATCAGGCATCAGGGAAGAACGTATCCACATGTCGCCCTCGCATCCTCGAGCGTGCTGGTGGTGGTGCGGAAGTGGTTTATGGTTGCCGGTGTGCGCATGAAGCCCGGACACATCGCTCGTATCACACCCGGAGAATGAATCGGTTGCCGATCACCTGACAATGGCGATCAAGAGCAGCTACCGGCAATAAGGAAACGAAGACTTAGGTAGCCCTTTGACAGCAATGTTGCACGATGCTTGCCGCCTTGCCTCTCTTAACCTCCATGGGCCTTGCGCTCTGTGTACACTGTGGAATACCTGAACTCTAGCTCAGTGATTTTGTATTATTCTGATAAGAATTAGAGAGAAAAAATGGTAAGCTTAGGTTGATAAATCAGGATTAACATCATCTTTGTATCATTTTGATGTTGGACTACTGTATCATGCATGGCGCACACAGTACATGAGCTGATGAGCGTATCATTGATAATAATCAATGAAATGTTGTGCCTGAATTTACTACTTCATTCAACACGGAAAGATTGTGTTAATCATAGCTTTTACTTCTCATGAAGCAGCCATACTTCCAAACAAAAATATGTGTGGAAGTAGTGTGTGTCCTATCGAGTAGGGTTCACAAAACCGCTCAAAACCGGTCGGTTTTCATTTTAAAAATTTTAAAAAATTTGAAAATTTGAAAAAAAAATTCGGAATACCGAAAACCGGTAAAACCGGTTGGTTTCAAATTTTGAAATCTGTTACTGTATGAAACCGGCCGGCTTACTGTAGCAAACCGTTCAAATTTTAAATTTTCGATTTAGAGCGGTTTTTGACCGATTTTTTCGGTTTTTGTGGTTTTTGTTAAACCGGTCCCGACCGGTTTTAACGTTTAAACGAAATATTCGAGTCACAATGATATAAATGTATCAAAAAAACACAATGATATATATTACTAACTTGGGCAAATACAGCTGCTGTCGTTGTCCAGTGAATACAGTTTAGTTGTACATAATTTTACCACACCTCAGCTCTAGTGCTCCTTTTACCCACCCATCCCTCACCAATCCCCTTACCGCGAAGGATTCAATCGAGCCCAATGCGACACTTGCAGCCACACAGAGTGATTGGAACGAGGGGCATCAGGAAAGCACATTTCACATCTATCACCACGCTAGCGGCTGAACATATAAGTTGCTGGTCATGTTGGCAGTACAAGCGCCAACGCAAAATAAACTTGCTGGGAGTAAAACTGTTGGAGAATGCATATAGCCTCCAAACATGAACTAACCCTAGTAGTGGATATCGCAGGAGTGACAGTCTACGTGCAATGTGGATATGAGAAACACATGAATTCTCGGTTATTTTGACTTCCAGGTTCGAACAATTGCAACATAGTCCAGTCTTTCACGGAGACATAAGACGCCTGGAATTCCGATCCACTGACGAATGAACACAGCATAGGCCATATACGCATTGCCGGTTGTCCCTTGCACCAAGGCGACGGTCAGGACTTGTTCCCGCTGACGCTGCTGCCTTCGTCCGTCCGTAGCCTTCCGTTTCTACCCTGCCCGCACTCCTATTTGACAGATAGGCCGAAACGAACGTGGGTCTTCCATTTACATAATTTTGATGCATAAATTGATCTTTTACCTCTAGGAGGTAAATGTTATAAAATAATTATTAATCAATATATTTTTCAATTTGAAAAGTATTTACAGTGTTCTGGAAGCTGACGCATGCGATATTTTTAGAAAGTAACCGATTTTTAGATCTATCATTTTTGAAATTAATCTCATTGAAAACTTATGAAAATCATATTTTTTTTAAGCTATCAGCAAATACAATTTGAATAACGTGACACCATTAATGTGAGCATGCACACGTTCGTTTGAATAACGTGACACCATAAATCCAATTTGAATAACATTACACCAATTTGATTTTGCTTCAGACTAACGTGACATTTTCATTTGAACGTGACAATCGTCGACGAAAATCACGGGCAGACTCGACGCACGTGAAGTGCATCTGAGACCGCGGCAATCACGCAAGTCTTTGCCCGTTAAAAAAATTGTTTTTTTTAATTTTGTAATCATTTCCTTAATCTAAACTGGATGGCTCAGATCAATTCCTTGTGTTACCTCCTAGGGGTAAGCTAACAAGGATTGGTCTATTCTAAAAAGGGCTCAACTCACCTTCGTCTGCCAAAGCAAAGCACAAAACACCACGATACAACCATTGTTGCATTTCAAGCAGCCAGGACACAGCAGCAAGAGCCAACAAGAGGAGGAAGAATGGCCGTCGTGTTCTTCATCTCCTTGCCACTCCTCTTGATCAAAAAATCTGTCGACTCGCTCCTGTCTTTACTGTCCGGTGGCTCTTTCATCGGAAGGTCAATGGGAAGCATTGGTGCAGAAATAAAAGTCAATCAAAAGGATCGGCATTTGCAATCTGCATCCGCTCAAAAAAGCTGTGATTGAATGTTCCTAGTTGATTAAAAAATTTAAAAATGACGGTGCTGCCTAATTTATGCACCCCTTGTTCCTAATCTATCAATCAAACAGGACAACTACTATGCGGAACTAATTTATCCATTTGTCAGATTGACAGTCATAACAAAGCAGGACAATCATATTACTAGAGCAGAGAAACATTATCTTTGTATAATCATTCCTTTGCTCCCTGCCGTAACCAGGGGCACAAATATGGATATCATTCCAATGCATTAAATAAAATTCTTTTCTTATTACAAACAAGACTGAACAGTAAAATCTGCAGAACAAACAGTTCTGCCAAGAAGTAAGAACGAACAGTGCCCTTCGTCCTGCTACGGTGAATCAATCAAGAACAGCGCCAAGAAGGCAGATGGATCCCCTCGTCGAGGTCATGGCTAGTTACAGAGCAAGAACCGGGTGAGCACGAGCACCCCGCAGGCGACACCGAAGAGCGCGAAGATCGCGATGTCCCTGGCCTGCCAGCGCCTGGCCTTCTCGCCGCCCTTGGCCTCGACGCGAAGGCTCTTGGCCCTGCGCAGCGCGTCCACCTCCTTGAGCAGGTCGAACTCAAGCCCCTTGCGCTTGAGCTCCGCGACGCACTTGCCGAGGAGCATCGCGTCCTCGCGCTCCCGCGCGAGCAGCCGTTTCATGAGCGCCTCGGTGTCGGACTTGTACCGCAGCGCCCAGAGCATGGCGAGGGAGGAGAGCAGAGAGACGAGGCAGGGGATCCAGGACCTCTTACACGCCAGAGCCGCGTCGGCGGAGCTGGAGGAGAGGAAGAGGAGCAGGACGGAGGCGGCGTGGAAGGCGAAGAACGCGCAGTAGAGGAACGCGACCTCCTTGCGCGCGCCGTCGAGGCGCGCCTCCCGCAGCGCGACGCGGCGCGCCAGCAGGTCCTCCTCCTTCACCCACTGCTTCAGCAGCAGCCGGTGCGTGCCGCTCTCCGCGATCTGGCTCAGCGGGTGCTGCCGCCGCGACTCCGCCGCGGCGGAGGACGCGACGAGGGCGCTGGCGTCGGCCATGGACGCGACGGCGGCGGGCTCTTCTTGGCTTCGAGCGAATTCGCTGCGGCGGTGGCGTTTGGTTGCGCTGGTGGGGGAAGGAGTTGATGGGAGGGATTCGATCTGGACGGAACCGGAGGCAGCGCGCGGTGGTGGCAACGGTCGAGGAGGGCGAACGGCGAAGCGGTGCTTAAAAAGCAGGGGAAAAGAGGGTGCGCACCTGAGGGCGTCGGCGCGTCGCAACGGTCGGAATCCGCAGGCGCGGCGGTAGGGAATGATTCGGTGGGTGCACGCGGCCCATCAAGGAGGGAAAAGACGCGCGCGCGGCCAGAAATTTTGGCCCACTCGTTGCGGAAAGGAGGACCGCGCCGCACAGCACAGGCCTTCACAGTAACTCTTTTTTGTTTTTTGGAGACTGGCCGGCCTTCGGAGTACCTGTGCGTGTATCGCTTACGTGCAATGAAGTAGTCGATAGTCGTGTGCATTGTGGACTTTGATCGCAAATAAATAAAAAAATATAAATAGTTTTTTAGAATCAAATAAATATACAATAAGTTTGGTATGGTACCCACTACGTATTTATTTTCTTTTGTGAATTGTCTATTTAACTCTCGCACTTCCGGCTTTCCTTTGATTATCCGCACTCTCGCCAGCCCTTCCTAGTTCCTTCTCTCACAGCTGAGCAGCTGACGCCTCAATGGAGGCCAAGCCGCTATGTGCGGGTAAACAGTTCCTCGGAGCGGGTGGCGTCAGTGAAACAGATCTAACTAGAGGCAACGATGACATGCGCCATCCTTGGACTCTTGGCCCCCTGACCACATCTGCCCAAGGCCATCCACACGTTCCCTGCAGCCTCATTTCCATTTTTTGCTCTCGTACAAGAATCTCCAGTCTCCTAAACCCAATCGGCGTCGATCTCGTGCGGCGAGTGGTGACCAATTGCATTGATATCACGACGTCTTACCAACGCCATGCTGCAGGGAGACACGAGTCAGAGGGAGGCGCAACAGGATAAGGTGATTACACCGTTCATCGCTGGCAATAATGGGACTAATCATCCACGAAAAGACAACAGCGTGTAGGTCGCAAAAGCATCTACAAATCCTTGGATTTGTTGTCGTAGTTTCAATTTGCTCGATATGCAACAACTTTACCATTTAGTATTTATTAATCCATTTTAATTTTGTGGAACTAAATTGCGTATAGAACAGCCACTAGTCTTGTTGGATGGTTGTCTATAGTGAATTGAGATATTTGATTTCAAGGTGGATGAAGATGATACGAAAGTATATATTGAAGTTTTTTGACAAACGATTCACCTAAGCAAGAATACAATAATAAAGCTATGGGTACATTTTTTTTTTAAAAAAAAATCATGCTCTTGGCACATAATTTCCTGTAAGTTTTGGTAATGATCAATGAATAGATGCGGTGGGTCGTATGGAATCATTCGGCCTTTAGTTGGCGGTAGTCCCGCTCTCTTGTTGTGGTCAGGCAGCTCTACGGGCCTAAGCCCCTTCGTAGCAACTGATCGTGTATCACCGTAAGTGATTGATGTGTCTGATCGATCTGACATTTGCACTTGCGCTGTGCAGTACAACCACTTTATTATATCTCTTAAAAGTCATGTGCACTTGATACAATACAAATACAATAGAAACGCAATGGTTATCTACATAAACTCGCACACTTCCAGCTCTTGCTTACGGCTCACATACGTTACACCTATTCCTCTGCTTCAGTTCTCGCTGCAAGAACTCAATGGAGTCCTAAACGGTGGTGAGTCTAGCCCCTTTGCGCTTTTGGAATGAGCGGCATAAGGAAGTATGTTTCACTTCAAATTCTCTGGCAAGCATTTCAGGCAATAAATATTATCTTGTGATTTTAGATGACTTTACTCACTATACTTGGACTTTTCCAATGCGTTGCAAGTCTGAAGTTCTTCCTCTGTTGTTGGCATTCCACGCCTACGTCGCAACCCAATTTCGCCTTTCAATTTTAGCACTTCAGACCGACAACGGAAAAGAATTTGATAACTTTGCGCTTCGCACGTTTTTTAGCCATCACGGTATTTCTTTTCGGTTATCATGTCTATACACCTCCCAACAAAATGGAAAGACTGAGCGTATTTTGAGGACTCTCAATGACAGTACACGTGCCTTGCTGTTTCAAGCATCCATGCCGCCGCGGTTCTGGGCAGAAGCGCTAGCCACAGCCACATACCTCTTGAATCACAAACCTTGCACATCCACTAAGCTGCTCACACCCCATGAGCTGCTTCTCGGTGCGCCGCCCACCTACGATCACCTATGAACTTTCGGTTGCCTCTGTTTTCCAAACCGTATGGCCGTCGCTCCTCATAAGCTTGCTCCCCACATGTCGTCGTGTTGTGTTGTGTTCCTTGGTTATTCCTTGGACCACAAAGGCTATGGTGCCAATGGATAATTGATCATCCGACTCGTGATGTGCTAGAGTGAAATGGCTGTGCAGCAACTGTGGGACGCAAGAGACAACTGCCTTTGACCCACTCACCGCTAATGAATAGGTTTGTCTACCTTCCCCACCATAGTTGAATGACATTGATGTCCGACATTCGTTATAGCCGCTGCTCATTGTAACAAGCGTGCTGAACAAAGCAAGCCCACTATTAATTAATGTTAATTTGAATCGAGCTTTGATTACTTGGGCCGATAAAAGGGGTTTTATGCCTTTACGGAGCATGAGGGCCGATGGTAGCCTTTAAGAATATTAGCAGTAACCCATACATACATCGCTGATTTTTACAAAGAAAAAAAGGTGAATCTTTTAAGGGAAAACAGTCCGCTGATTAGTTCAAAGCGTGATGCTTGCGTCGACATTTTTTTTGTATGAATGGTTTTTTTAAAAAGAGCATTTAAGCGTACAGATAATCTGAACTTTGATCAAGGAGCTAATAACAATGAGTGAATGCCATAGGGATAAGTATTTTGATGCGAGTGACATCCTTGACATGCCGGGTAGGAGCAGCCCCGCATCGGCACCTATAACTGCAAAAGCCAATGCTTGAATTGCCATCCCTAGAGAGACAGTAATTTTGGCCCACTCGTCGGGGGCAGGGGTCACCGATCGCCTCCTTTGCAATACCGTAGTTGAAGCGTCTGATCTAACTTTTGCAGCACTAGAGCTAGTTTATGTGCTTTTATCTCGCAATCAAATGAATAACACCGGGCGTACCTAGTACTCAATCCTTCTATCTTTTGAATAGTACTAGTCCCAATGTCCTACGGTCTAATTAAAAATATTAATTTAAGAATAATATATTAATATTAAAATGAATTTGTTTTGTTTTCTAACAATTTTTTTATCTCATATATTTGTTTCGGATAGTTATATTTTGTTAACTAACAATAATTCATCTGGGTCTAAAATTTGAGAGTTTCGGAAGAGCTCATCCATCAGATTTGTAATGGGTATCTATGGAGAAATTTTATCCGTCAGATTTATAAAAAAGGGTAACTCTGGGTGCATTTTTCGTGTGCACGTAGTCTAATCCATCTCTGTTAGAGATATTTTACCGTGTGTAATTAGAAAAAAAGCTGTGATTTTTAAAAAGTAGATATTGCCTTATAATTATATAACTCGCACACATGCCTTGCTCGTGCTCCCACTTCCTACTATGTTCCTTCACCTGTTCCCTCATCTAGCGGAGAACTCAATGCCTCAATGGATGGTGAGGACCCGTGCAGCCACACACCGTTTAGGAATAGGTGACATCAGGGAAGCATATTTCACTCCTATGCTGGATTATGGAGTTTGCAATCAGGGTCGTTGATCATCCAGTGAAACAACAAAGCAAATTGGATGTGTTGACAATTTGTGAGATGCAAAAGTATTCTCCACTATTAGAATAGTACGGGTACCAAGAACTTGAGAGATGACCTCACATGTAGTCTTCTTACTTTTGAATTATGTCAATTTCTATTTATAATGAAAAGGCAAAACACCTGCCATTCCACGTATAAAAAACATGGAAGGTGTCTGATCTGACTTTTCTACATGCTGCAATCTCTGCCTCATTTACATGCCCCAAACCATGTGAGGTTGGATCGAAAATAAATAAGTAAATAAGCTAAACACAATGATATGTTATCCGGGTATACTTATCTCCTTTTTGATACTATCTCTATATATAACTCTCACACTTGGAGCTCTCTTACATGTGCCCCCTTTACCTCTTCCTTTGTTCTCTCACCTCAAGAAATCAACGGACACCTATCTGGTAATTCCAGCCCCTTAGTAGCACTTTGGAATGGGCGGCATCCAGGAATCATATTTCACTTCAAATTCTCTGGCATCCAATTTTCTAATTCAGCATTGATCATCCAACCAATGACGTACCAAAGGAAAATGGATGTGGGGTAAATCTATGGGATGTGAGAGACGACTGCCTCGGATCCCCTCCTCTAACCCAACAAATCATCGCAGCAGTCAGCAGACTTCTCTAGCTACCCTCCCCACGTGATGATCACAGCCTTTGACACTCATGCATCCCTTGTGAATCCTCAGAGATAACTGTTAGACGAGATAATCACGCACTGTATTGATTCATTACCAGAGAACGATACATATAGGCAGCTGGCCATGCAGCTGCGTGGTTAACCTAGGCTACGTGTGCATGGGCCTGTAGTGCGAGCACATGGGCCTTGAGACGTGATTACAGAGAGGCCAAAGGCCTAATACAATCATTAGTCTAACACCCCCCACAGTCACAACGTCGGATCAACCACAAACGTTGAGACTGAAGCGAAACTCGGTGAAGAGTGATGACGGAAGACCTTTGATGAAGATGTCCGCATAAAGTGATGTGGTTGGTACATGGAGAACATGGACGGCTCCAGCAACAACTTTGTTCCAAACAAAATGAAGATCAATCTCAATATGCTTCGTGCGTTGATGCTGTACTGGATTTGTGGACATGTAGACGGCGCTGACATTGTCACAGTACACAATGGTAGCCTGTTGAACAGGACAGTGCAACTCAAAAAGAAGTTGTCGAAGCCATGATGTCTCTGCAACGGCATTAGCGACGGCGCGGTACTCGGCTTCGGCATTGGAGCGAGATACCGTATGCTGTCGTTTGGAGGACCAAGAGAGCAGGTTGTCCCCCAAAAATACTGTGTAGCTAGAAGTAGAACGACGTGTGTCCGGACACCTGGCCCAGTCAGCGTCAGAGTATGCTATCAAAGAGCTCATAGAGGAAGGCTGAAGCTGCAATCCAAAATCAAGAGTCCCACGAACATATCGAAGAATCCATTTGAGGAGAGCAAGATGAGGCTCACGAGGATCATGCATAAACAAATAGACTTGCTGAACTGCATAAGCAATGTCTGGCCTAGTGAAGGTGAGGTACTGAAGTGCTCCTGCTAGAGCATGATAATCCGTAGGGTCAGCAACTGGTGTGCCATCACAGGTGACTTTAGAACAAGTGTCAACTGGGGTGGTGCAAGGCTTGCAGTCAATCATACCAGCCCGCTTGAGAATATCAATCATATACTGACGCTGCGAGAGAAAGAGACCACCATCACGTTTGGTAACAGATATGCCAAGAAAATGATGGAGAGTACCAAGGTCCTTCATACTGAATTCATGAGTCATTGCTGAAATTATGTGCTTGAGCAAAGAATCAGAGGAAGCGGTGAGTATAATGTCATCAATATAGAGCAGGATATATGCCATATGAGAACCACGGCGATATACAAAGAGTAAGGTGTCGGACCGAGCACCAGTGAATCCTATAGTAGATAAGTGAGAGACAAACCGACTGTACCAAGCGCGAGGAGCCTGCTTGAGTCCATAAAGAGACTTCCTGAGATGACAGACATGGTTCGGTCGAGATGGATCAATAAAACCAGAAGGTTGCTTACAATAAACTGTCTCCTGTAAAGTCCCATGAAGAAAAGCATTCTTCACGTCTAGCTGATGAATAGGCCAGTGACGAGAAAGAGCAAGACTGAGAACTGTCCAAACAGTGGCCGGTTTAACAACCGGACTAAAAGTCTCATCATAATCAATCCCCAGCCCCTGAGTGAAACCACGGACAACCCATCTAGCTTTGTATCGATCAAGAGATCCATCTAAAGTGAATTTGTGGCGGTAGACCCATTTACCAGAAACCACATTGGCACCTGCAGGACGAGGAACAAGATCCCAGGTGTCATTTTGTTGCAAAGCAGTAAATTCCTCAATCATCGCCTCTCGCCAGTTTGGATTAGCGAGAGCTCCACGGTACGTCTTCGGCAGGGGAGATAAAGTTGTGGCTTGAAGGTTCAGCCGCTGAACTGGAAGAGAGAAACCACTCTTGCCACGAGTGACCATAATATGGTCATTGAGTGGCGGGGAACAGGCACTGCTTTGTCTGGCAGTGGGCCAGCAGCAACTGACCCTGCGGCACTAGTGCCAGCAGAGGGCGTCGCAGCCGCACCTGCAGGCGATGTGCTTGACGGAGATGCAGGAGTCGGCGACGAGTGTGGTGATCCTACCACAGGTGTAGGCGCCCGTGGCTGTGAGAAACCAGGAGGTGGCCCATGTGGCAGTAGCGGGGCACCGGTGTTCACGACGGTGGCGCTATCAGGTGCAGCGCCAGGGAGATCCCTGCCTGCAGCTACCTGCACAGCAGGGGCAGCAGGAATGGTGCATGCTCGTCGGCCAACGACAACATCGGTAGTGCCTGCACACAAACGAACAGAAACATCTGGAAAAAAATCACAGTTATCCGCCAATAAGAAGTCAAAGTCAGATGAAGGATGAGTCATCACGTTAGAATAAGGGAAGGAATTCTCATCAAATGTGACATGGCGAGATATGATGACACGGTTTGTGGAAAGGTCAAAGCACTTGTATCCCTTGTGATCCGAAGAATAACCAAGAAAAACACAAAGTGTAGATCGGGGGCTAAGCTTATTAGGCATAGTGGCAGAAAGATTCGGATAGCAAGCACACCCAAAGACCCGAAGGTGAGAGTAATCAGGAGTAGTACCGTGCAAGGCATAGTGTAGTGTCTGAAAGTTGAGAGTTTTAGTAGGATGCTTGTTGAGCAGGTATGTGGCCGCATGAAAGGCTTCTACCCAAAACGAAGGGGGCAGCTGAGCCTGAAACAGTAGCGAGCGCATGATGTTGTTAGTAGATCGGATAATACGCTTGGCCTTACCATTTTGGGGAAAAGTACGAGGACACGACATCTGTAAAAGGACACCGTTGGTGAGAAAAAATGTCCGAGAAGATGAGTTATCAAACTCACGGCCATTGTCACACTGGACACTTTTGACGACATAGCCGAACTACGTAGCGACATAAGCAAAAAAATGTGAGGGGGCAGTGAAAGTGTCATATTTGAGACGAAGAGAAAATGTCCAGGTAAAGTGGGAGCAATCATCAAGAATTATTAAATAATATTTGTAAAAAAAATGCTAGCAACAGGAGATGTCTAAAGATCACAATGTATTAAATCAAAATTCTTGGTTGCTCGAGAAGAGGAAGACTGAAAAGGTAGGCTAACGTGTCGTCCTAACTGACAAGCATGACATATAGGCTCAACAGCACTTTTATTACATGAAATAGCATGAGAGCTAGCTAACTTGGGGAAGGCCTCGGATCCAAGATGCCCAAGATGCCGATGCCATATGGTGGAGGTGCTAGTAGTGGCAGCAAGAGCCAGGGGAGCAGATGATGGTGATGACGGCGGGAACAAGGGGTAGAGCTGCCCGGAGCTATTGCACCTGACGATCACGTTCCTGCTGTAAAGATCCTTCACAGAGAGGCCAAAAAGGTCAAATTCTATAGAGCAATGATTATCAGTTGTAAATTGGCGAACAGAAACAAGATTCTTAATAAGATGAGGAGAAACCAGAACATTGCGAAGATAGAGAGGACGATCAAGGTTAGAATAAGATACATGACTAGTGGAGGTAACGGGTAGTAAAGAACCATTACAGACAATAATATTAGAAGGAGTAGAAGAATTAGGCGGAGAGAGAACTGTGAGATTACCAGGGTTTGCCGTCATGTGTCAAGATGCTCCCGAGTCGGCATACCATTCCAAAGAGGAGCTCGGCGGCGTCAGGGTCATAGTGTTGAAGTTGGCGGCGAGGTCGTTCTGGTCCCAGACGGTATGAGCAGGCCGAGGCGGCACGTATGGGGCGGGTGCACCGTAGTGAGGCCGCTGGAACGGCGGCGCCCCCCACGCTTGCTGCTGTGGTACAGCCCACGCTTGCTGCTGTGGTGCTGCAGCAGCGAAGTACGCGTGCTGATGTGGAGCAGCAGGACGAGGTGGAGCAGGTGCTCCTGGTCGCACACCAAGAAGGCCACCGGGGCTGGCTGAACCGTACATCTGAATAGTACCTGTCCAGGGATTGTGCACAGATGGCCATCCACTGGTGCCCGAACTGCCACCGCGCCCAGCACCGAAACCACAAGGAGGTCGATAGTTTTTGTTCTTGTTCTTGCCGCGATATGAAGCACCAGGAGCAGGTCCTGTCCCGCTGCCGGCCTGAGGCCCATAACCTGTGACGTGGGGGTTTGTCACGGGAAAGGGCGGGCGAGGAGGCTGAACAGCAGGAGGGCGCGGCGCTGAGGAGTTGCCGCCGGCTGTGGCGACCATGGCAGTGGACGGTGCGCCTGGTTTACCTCTCATTTCGATCTCCTCAAGCTGGAGATCAGCCCGAACACTGGCGAATGACGGGAATGGTTTGGTGCGCTTGATGATGGCTATCATATACAAAAATTTCTCATTGAGGCCACGGAGAGCGGTGAGCACTAGGGTCCAGTCTTGGACTGGCTCGCCCAAGTCACCGAGTGCATCTGCCATGCCCTTGAGGCGACGGCAATAGCCGGAGATGGACAGATCAGCCTGCACAAAAGAGCGAAATTCGATGTCGAGGATCATAGCACGGGACTCCTTGTTACCGAGGAATTGTTCTTCAAGACAACACCAAGCCATTCGTGCCGTGATGTGAACGTCACGGCCGCCCATCACGAACTCCAGTAGATCGACGGTGAGCGTGGTGTAGATCCAATGCTTGACGGTGGCATCCATGCGAACCCACTCTTCATCATCGGAGAGTTAGTCGTTCGAGAGAACGTGACTCTCGAGGGCGTACTTGGCGAGGACGGTGAGAAAGAGCCCACGCCACCGTGCATACACGGTGGAGTTGAAGTCGAGGACGAGGGGCAATCGAACTTTGAAGTTCTGGACTGCCACGGCCTGCTGATGAAGAAGTGCCGTGGATTGGCCGAGTGCAAGTTGACGAGCAGCCTCTGCGTCTTGCACTTCTTTTTCTCGATGAAGACGTGCAGCCTCAGTGGCAGCCGTAGTGACTGTGTTGCCGTCCGTGGCCATTGGAGGTGGAGAATACGTAGAAGACGTAGAAAAGATGGGCTACGTCACGCCGGAGAGGATGGCAACGACAGTCGGAGGCAGGTAGGAGATGGTGGCGGCGCTGGTGCCGCTAGGATTGCGGAAGCGAAAAAGGAGCAGGATCGGTGCCGTGAACTCGTGATACCATGTTAGACGAGATAATCACGCACTATATTGATTCATTACCAGAGAACGATACATATAGGCAGCTGGCCATGCGGCTGCGTGGTTAACCTAGGCTACGTGTGCATGGGCCTGGGCCTGTAGTGCGAGCACATGGGCCTTGAGACGTGATTACAGAGAGGCCAAAGGCCTAATACAATCATTAGTCTAACAATAACTACCTTGGGCCCCCACTTTCCATGTGCATTTTTGTCTGTGGATTGTGGTTGTGTTAACTTGGCCATGTGCGGCCTATGGAATAGAAAATTTATGTGGCTCATTAAATTAGCCTCACTTTGATCTACAAATAAATAATAATATAAATAAGAAGCTAAATTTCTTGTGTTCTTATAACTGCCATAGTACCCACGACTTCATTCCCAAAAAGCACTTCCCCAACGCATGCACACTGCTTTGCTCTATTTATCTGTTTCCTCCCACTAGCAAGTACAAAATTTACATTAGCTAATGCCAATCTAAAATATTCACCGCACAACGTGTGTTATGGTCGGAATGAGAGGCTTGCAGGAAGCACATTCAACTGGTTGCGTGGAGTGTGCAGCTAGCAGATGCACTCAGATTTACTTGTGACCAACAAGAGTAAGTTTGTAGATGACATACTGTCGTTGCAAGGAGAATCGCAGCCGTTCCCTGTTTGGTTGTTGCAGGATCATGTGCGTTCAGATAGCTGCGCCTGTTCAGCAAGCTATGTTATTGCGGAGGATTTAATTTCTTGCAAGCATTGAACCGGGGATTTTGATACTTCATTTCCTAAGAATGCACACGTTGGATGGCGAACATGAATATCAGTCTGCACGTGGGGATAAATTAATTAGCTTGGGAGATGATTTGTTGGAAGCATTAGATATATCTAGATAATTAAGAAGACCAAAATAAACTTGACGGTGTGTTACGTTTGAACATTGTATTATCTTTGGCCTTTTGCCTCAATCTCTTAATTTTCCTTTATGTTTAACTGTGGCGTTTTCTTTGCAAAGGGGGAAAAAAAAAGCATTAGCCTGGCAAACATGAACCGCGTGTGAGCACGAGAGCAGATGTAAGTACGTTGTAGGCAATGAAAGAATTCACCGCTCGCTGATGTAGATCAAAGTGGTGACAAGCTCGTCAGAGGTTTCCATGCATGCATTCTGTTCTTTTTGCGTTGAGAACCAGTCGATTACAGCTTCACGTTCTTATATATTATCTCCAGTGGAAGTACACTGCTGTGAGATACTCCAAACGTACACAAATAAGGATCAAATGGAAGATGAATTGCGTATGTTTGTGACTACCCGGAGTCATAACTTAGTCGTAACCGCGTAGTGCTTTCAAGTCTTTCCACGAAAAATTGGACTAAGAGCACAAAGATGAAGGGACAGTTTTGAGTTCGTGGCAATACATTAAGATTTTCAGAGAGTACACATTGCATACACCGGACAGCAGATACAACAAGGTACGCTCGATGGATGCGGTGGAAGCTCTCCTTCCATAGCTCCATGTTCTTGCTTGCCCCTGTCATGCTAGCTAGGAAATTTCTACCCACACAATGCGTTGGAATGAAAGGCAGCGGCAAAACTGGTTTCAGTCCGTACAGCCAACGCTGTGGACACAGTGCAGACACCTGCTCGTGGCGAGCAGCGCTGATACACTTTCTCACGCGTTCCGTGTGGAGGTTGCCCTCTTGCGCGGCTGGAATCCACCGTCGCTCCACTGCCCAAAACCATGCGACCTACGAAGGATCCGACTCCAGTCTTCATGGGGAAGAGGGTATAGCCACCGCAACCTGGTGGACGTCATAGCCCCCTATCCTCACCTTGTCGGTTTAATAATCCTTGTTGCTAATGACCGGCGTCCTCTATCAGGCTAAGCGCTTTTGAACACAACCACCCTGCAAACGCAGTTCTTAATGAACTACAGGAGGTCACAAGCAAGGACACTCTGCAATAAATCGGTCTCATGCATAGAAGAATTAAGTGCAAAGTAATTACAGTTCCAATGGTACGCTGACAGGAACAAAGCTGCTAGTTTGCTCTACCATGGAGTGGCAGACTGTTAGTGCATCCATATGATTTTTTTAAAAAATTTGTTCATCCACTTGAACCAAGATAAAGAAGTGAAAACATGTTTTAACTATTTAAATTACTTTTACAAGTCTTAGCATACTAGTCGAGCCTTCCTCTCGGAACCGCTTGTGGTGGGTTTTCTTCAAGAGGTTTGTTACAATACTTAGAGTTAATAATAATTATTTATCGATGAATTAGTTTAAGGATAAAAATTAAAGGTATCTGCTAAAAGGTACTGTAAGTTGTGGACCCGTATAAAAATAGTGACCTTGTTACTAATTTTTAAAAATTAATAGTTGAGATTAATTAAAAATAAATAGATACCTCAGATACCTCTCAACCACCGTAACAAATCTCTTTCTTCAAATATGTTCTAGTGCTTCTGTGCATGAGCCCACCTCATGTAGATGGTTAGCTGGCTACCTAGTTTCACTTCTGTTTCAACCGTTAAGGCCCCGTTTGAAATTTCACAGGAAAAAACGGAGGAATTAGAAAAAATCCTCCATTCCAAACGGGGCCTAACAAGTCCTCGCCTAGCTGTTAGTTTTTATATAGTAGTACCATTCAGGTGCCACGACGAAATATCCCTTTCCATAATTCAATGTTGTTGCTTACCAAGATTGACGCATTGGAATGAGTGGTGCCAGGAAAACATTTTCGGGCCACGCCTATCGTTCTTGTGCACGGAGTGGACGTGCGCCAACACAACAAGTGGCCACTTGGTGTCTCAAGCCAACGGAACGTTCTCAGATCAAATGCCCACGCCATTTAGGGCCTTCTCTTGTGCCAATTGTTAAGCACATCGCTGATTATGTGCATTGTCAAATGTCTGCTCATCAGAGATAACTATCGCGCATTTTAAGGAGTATATTTGATTTCTTTTTGTTTATTGATATAGTTTACTCCTAACTTCAAATTTGCTGCTAGCATACGTAAGACATGAATGAACAGCTCAGGCAACGCAACTTCTCCGAGGTACTTGGACCCTTGATGGATTGTGGTCCTCTTAAATCACTGCACCCTACACCTACATCTTTCATATACGGCGCCCTGTTTACGAATAAATAATAGACGCTCCGACAGATAGAACATGAAGAAACTCGATCGCGTTCCTATATAAAACGTCAAGAAATCTGTAAAAGGAGATAGTATCATTCAGCTGTGATGAAATCCCGATCCATAGTTCCACCTTTCATGCATGTTCTTATACTTCCTACAAGAAAAGTGTGTCCCGTGTGCAGCTGCATCCTCCTCTCCGTCGGCATGAGTGGCGGCAGGAACAGTTATTCTGGCAGGAGGAAGCGGACCTGTGGAACGGATCATGGACACTAGTCGGGACGGACGGTTTTGGGCTTGGTTCCTGATGCAGATCACATCTTCCTCTGTGGGGAATGGAATCAGTAGTCTAGAGTTTTGTTTTTAGGCCTTTTACATTCGTATGTTTTTTTTCCTGTAAAATTTCTATACTATCGCTGTGAAAATCCTACGTTCAAAATCAGCTCTTAGGATGTGGCGCCTTGTGCACAAATCAACTTCATATTTGCTAGAGTACTTTTCGTTCAGCCTCATAAATGAACAGATAGCGTCATGCAACATTTCCTCTCCAAGGTACTACATGTACCCCTGATGGACTGCACTCTTGAATCAACATCATATTATATGAATCATATATAGTGCCATTCAGCTGCAGCCAGATCCCGTTTCACAGTTCCACGTTCCCACCCAAAGAAAAAAGTGTGTCATCCAGTCTATGTTTCGGAATGAGCGGCACCGGGAACGCTTGTTCCGGCAAGAAGAGATACGTTGGTTGACTAGCAGCAGACCGCCGCCCGACGTTACGGCTGCGTAGATGCTCGTCGGCTCCGTCTCGTACTTTCTCCTCTCGTATCTCTTAATTCAGCAGTCAATTCACGAGCAAAAGGTGGAGAAGCCACTGGACCGTGATCAGAAGCCTGGTCTCCATGCCGCTATGCGGCGTGTGCAAGGCAATCTTTCGGCTTTGCACTTATCTTTTCGAATAGATTTTGATTAAAAAAAATTTGTTCCCAGCGTGAGCACGTCAATATACTAGCGCTAACTGACGAGACGCGAAGTTATTCACGTGCTATTTCACATTGACCAGACGAGGATCATTTGCTGCTACACGAGAGCGCGACTAAGCCCAGACTTGTAATTGCGCATTTGCGGCTTGGTTTATAGCCTTGTTTTGAAGCCCAGGGACACCCGTACAATGAACAAGTACCTTCCGTGACCGTATATTTTGCAAGCCCTCGGCCCTCAGGTGCCATTATATATATGTACTTTGGTCGCATGCATCACACATCTTCACACTCCATCGACCAGGTCATATACATGCATGTCACCCCTTGTAAAACCTTGCAAGGAGAGTGATCTACTACTACTACCAGCCAGTGCAGTGCAAGCTAGCCACTGGTGCTGATACGAAGTTCTTGCGCGTGCAAGACCGATGACTACGTAGTACTTCGGCATGAGCGGTGTCAGGGAAACACAGCCTCGCTTCATCTGCAATTCACGAGCTGCAAAATTACTCCTTTCGTGACACCAAAGACGACTATGCGCATCAATCGAGCCTGGAGCACGCTGGGCTCGTCAAAGCTGTATGCTCGTGCTTCGCGTCACCGCGTATGTTTTCCTTTCGCTAGCGATCGCGTAGTCGGCATATGCTTCAGGGAGTCCGTACCCGCTAGGCGAGGCATGTGAGTCGGATGTTGTGGGCGAGTCGGCTGCAATGTGTAAGTAATAACAGAACGACTGCTGTAGAAATCCTAGGATCTTTTGGATTTTTGAAATTGAATTTATTTTAATAATTACAATTAAGTATAAATTAATTAAGCTAATATAGTTGTATATGAAATATATTTGTATATTTATTGTTAGGCATGTAAGAGACATATTTATATGTTGCATTTCTATTGTAGAGAAGTGAGTTAAAAAGTGTGCTATAAGTTGAACAATAGAATTATAGCATAATGATTTATAAAATTTATTTTCGTTTCTCATCATATGAGTTTGAGATAGACTTATTTGAGAGTTTCGAAAATTTGTGAAATGTCAAATTTCAAGGCCAAATAACTTAATCGATTACTTTCCAAATGAAGGAATCCAAACAACCCCTAAAAAATTCTTGATAGGAAAGTCTAATTCAATATTATAACTATTTAGTCTTCTCATTTATTATCAACTCTAAGTGTCTATTACAATTTAGTAATAGCTTTGCTAACAACGATCCTAGGAGTGGTGGTTTGGAACAGGTTCACGTGCATACCACTGCTGGCCGTTCGTAGCTTCAGAATTACCTATCGTGGATTCTAAGGAGTGACTTATGATATATGTTCGCTTATGATATACTCTCTTTGTTTCTAAATTGATGTCGCTGTTGATTTTTACCATGGGTCCATTCGGCACTGTAGCCATGTTCGCAACAGTAAACAACGACGCTGGAAATCGCTATAAAAATCTCATCCGAACGGGCCAATTCATTTTATTAATTTTTTGATAAAAATCATATATTTTGTTATAATTTAATTTATTATTAGAATTATTTGAATCACAATTTAATATTTTACATATTTGAATTAATTTTTGAATAAGATAAATGGTCCAAGTTACTATTAAAAATTAGCGATAACATCAATTTAAGATTTAGGAACAGAGAGAGTGTTTTACTTCAAAATTGCTTATAGTATATTGAGTAAGACATAAACTAACAGATCAGGCAACGCAACTTCTCCAAGTTACTTGCGCCCTTGATGGATTATAGTCCTCTTAAATCACCTCAACGTCCTTCATATATGCCGCTTTGTTTAGGAATAGTTGACGCTTCGCAAGAGAGAACACGAAGAAAATCGATGGCGCTCCTGTAATAAAACGTCAAGAAATCTGTAAAGGAGAGAGTATCATTCAGCTGTGATGAAGAAATCCCCATCCATATTTCCAACATCCATGAATGTTCTTACGTATATTTGGTCCAAGAAAAGTGCGCCCCGTGTGCAGCCTCCTCTTCGGCATGAGTGGCGACAGGAACAGTTATTCTGGCAGGAGGAAGCGGACCTGTTGACAGATCATGGACACTAGTCCAAGGGACGTGCACTTTTCGGCTTGACCGGTTCCTGACACAATCACCTGTTGAAATTAGTCTAGATTTTTTGTTTTTTAGAATGTGGCGTCTCATGCACAAATAACATTCATATTTATTGAAGTACTACTTAGGCCTCCATTGGAATGCAAGAATTTTTTTTTGCATTTTTTCTGTGAAATTGAATCGATTTCTGTGAGATTTTTGTAAAATTCCTGGGTTCCAAAGGAGGTCTTATCATTCAGCCTTGGAGTAGATAGCATCTTGCAACATTACCTCTCAAGGAACTATATGTAACCCTGATGGACTGCACTCTTGAATCAACTTCATATACAGTGTATTCTTTTTTCTCGAAGGGGGATTATATTAATAAGATAGCACATTACATCCCGAAACTTCACAAGCAACACTCGAGAAAACTGAAAAATACATCACGCATCCCCAGTTTTTCGATAATCCTCGACATCGCCAACGCTCCCATCCAAGGCAGATCATCGACGTCGAGCAAATCCCACCTTTCATCTCCATGAGTGACTCTAAAGTATGATCACGTCGCAAGAGCCATCGATTGAATTTTCTTTCAGAGCGAATTATTGTCGATGAACAAACATCTTCGTCGGTCGTCAACACGCAAAAACGAAAAAAAGAAAGAAAAAGTCCAACACCACTGACCCAGAGGTCAGCAGTTCCATGTTCTCCACCCAAAGAAAAGTGTGTCGTGTAGCCTACGCTTCAAAATGAGCGGCACCGGGAATGCTTGTTCCAGAAAGGAGACATATTGGTAGACTGACAGCGGACCCACCCGACGTTACGGCTGCTTAGTCGCTTGTTGGTCCCGTCTCGTGGCAGCTTCATCCATCACCTTGCTTAATTCAACAGTTAATTCGCGAGCAAAACCTGCATGGCCAATGGACCGTGATCAGTTTTCTTAGAAATAAAAATGACCGTGATCAAAAGCCTGGGCTCCAGGCAGTGACGCGGCTTGTGCAGGGCAACTATTAAGCGTTGCACTTATTTCTTTAAAAAAGCTGTGTGTAGGTGTGTAAGCGTTGAGAATGGACGTGGAGGCAGTGTTGAAAAGATGGTTCAGGGGGCTGAATCTCTTAGAAGAAATGCATAAATGTTCTGTTCTAGCTTGGCCTTTCCACGCAGGCTCGCTCATGTGAACATACAAGCGATTATGAATGGTTCCAGGTTAAAAGAAGGATTAATTTGATATCTGCCCATTACAATTTTGTTAAATTTAAAATATACCATTCAGACCCACATGTCATTTACTTGCAGGGTTCCATCTATCATTTATATATCAATGATATATTTTAAAATTTATAAAATTGTAATAGCACGTATCAAATTCACTCTTAAAAAAACCGTATCACACTCACAGCCGTCTCCATGGAGCTACTTAGATGACAAGAAGAATCATGTCACAGAAAACCATCAACTCATATCTCTCAAAGTGAAGTAATGCATGCCTGTAAACAAATTATCGATCCGTATATTTGGACCTCTGCATCCAACATCGTCAATCTGGTACGTAACACAAAATTCCTTACCCCGAGAAGCAAGCAGCTCATCATCGATTTAGATTCGCTTGCTGCTTGCAGATTATCAGTTCTTCCTCGAAGGACCTACTAATGGCTTCGGAATGCGTAGCATGCTCTCGCTCCCTAATGATCTCCAGGAGCTGTGCTGTGGTGGTGCACGCATGGACGGCGACCATGGCTCAAACATGATGAGAGCTCGCGTGTTGTGATCTACTCCTACTAGGCTTCTTGAAGTTCCAGTGCCAACAGAATGCAACGCACCTCTGTTTGCTGTTCCTGGTGTTCTGTTCGCTTCAACACGGAAGCTTCAGTCCTCGTTAACTTGTAAAAACAAGATGAGAGTTGTTTTATTGTGTTTTGTTTAGTACCCCTCTTCCGAAAATAAATAAATATCCCAACTTAATTAGCACAATTTATCGCACATGGTCCTACAAAAAATAAGAAATCATATTTGTACAGAAATATACTCGCACACATTATTAGGAGTACTAGATTTTGAATTATTTTTTTTGTTCCCAGTGTGAACATGTCCTACAAAAAAAGTGTTGCTGGGTAGGTACGTGTTGCAAGTATCGCTAGCTAACTCACGAGACGCCATGCGAAGGTATTCAGGCATTATTTCACATTGACCAGATGAGGACCCACCATTTGCCGCTACTCGAGAGCCCAGAGACCGGGCCGGGCCGACAGGTAGTTGCGCATTTGTGACGTGGTTTATGGCCTTGTTTTGAAGCCCAGAGACCCCTCACACCCGTGACGAACAAGTACCTTCCGTGACCTTATATTTTGCAACGCTCTGGCCTGATTATATATGTGTACGTTGGTGCATGACGCATCTTCACACCCCATCAGGTCTCATACATGCATGTCACCCCTTGGTAAACCTTGCAAGGAGAATGAACTACTTCTGCTACTAGCCAGTGCAGTGCAAGCTAGCAACTGGTGCTGATGCAAAGTTCTTGCGCGTGCAAGACCGATGACTACGTAGTAGTAGTACTTCGTCGGCATGAGCGGTGTCAGGGAAACACTGCCTCGCTTCATCTGCAATTCACGAGCTGCAGAGTTGCTCTCTTCGTGACACCAAAGACGACTATGTGCATCAACAGAGCCTGGAGCACGCTGGGCTCGTCAAAACTGTATGCTCGTGCTTCGCGCCACCGCGTCAGTTCCGCGATCTCCACCGGACGCGGCACCGGCGTGCGCCTCTCGCCGCTGGCAATCGCCAGATACAGGATGTGAAGCGGATCATGTGGACGAGTGGGCTGCAAGATCTCAAATAACTCTGTTTAAGTACAACTGTCATAGGCATCCCTTTACAAAGTAAAGTCTCGATGGAAAGTTCGAAGTGTCTGTTACAACTGTTTAGCATCCTCGTTTATCCTCTGTAACTAACAACTATCCTGTTAGTGATTTGGGAAACGAATAGATCGCAGGACGGCCGAACTCAGTTGCTCTGTAGTTGGGCAACCGTGCAGCTGCCCTTGGCCTCACGCCTTAATGCCCAAACCCCCAAACAAATACTAGATGCGATAAGACATTCATCACTGGTTTGCCAATCCATAAAATAAAATTTGTGCAACCGCGGCGTTGACCGCCTCGCACTCCACTGCACTGAACAAACTCGACATTGCTTCGTAGAAAGCCCGCGTGACCTGGTCCTGACTCCTGAGCAGCAAACACACTGCCATCCGGCATTAGCTCGCAACTTATTAGATTTTGTAGTTTGCAGCTTGTAATTTCACCGCTGGCACCATTACTAACTAATTTGGGGATGAGCACCCCTTGGTAAACCTTGCAAGGAGAGTGCACTACTACTAGCGAGTGCAGTGCAAGTATCCGTTGCTGATGCAAAGTTCTTGCGCGTGCAAGACCAATTGTTACTAGCCAGAGCAGTGCAAGTAACCGTTGCTGATGCAAAGTACGTGCTTCGGCATGAGCGGTGTCAGGGAAACATGGCCTCGCTTCATCTTCAATTCACGAGCTGCAACGTTGCTCCTTCCGCGACACCAAAAACGACTGTGCGCATCAACCGAGCTTGGAGCGCGCGTGGCTCGTCGGTGCAGCTGTATGCTCGTGCTTTGCGGGACCGAGACGGTGCGACGATCTCTCTCCGCCCGCGGCACCGGCATGCGCCTCTCGCCGCTGGCACCCGCCAGAAACAGGATGTGAAGCGGATGATGTGGACTAGTGGGCTGCAACATCTCAGATAACTCTGTCTTTCTGAGTATAATTACCGTGAAAATCATCTACAAAGTTCTCGACGGGAAATTCTCTTAATTTACCGTCTGTAGTTAATCAATGAATTTAAGTGAGGAGTCTTTCCCCCCGCAGACTGTAAAAAAAAAATTAGCAGGTGCATTATGATCTCTTCATCTCTTGTATGTCACGTGACATTTTTTTAGCATGCATACCACCGCTGGCCATTCCGAGCTTGCTATCTTTGTGAGTAGCTCGTGCACTTCGTATGCGGGTGAGAAACGAATACATTGCAGCACGGTTGAATTCGGTTGCTCTGTATTTCTGTAACTGGGCAACCTTGCAGCAGCTGCTGCCCTTGGCCTCACACTTTAATGCCCAAGGCCCAAACGAATAGATGTGCTAAGGCATTCACTTTTTTTACAATCTATAAAATAAAATTGTGCAACCACGTCGATCGTCTCGTACTCCACTGCACTGAACAAACTCGACATCGCTTGGTCCTGAGCAGCAAGCACACTGCCATCCAGCTTTAGCTTGCAGCTTCTTATTATAGCTTTTGTAGTTTGGCAGCTGGTAATTTCCTCGCTGGCACCACACTAAAATTTGGGGATGAGCGGCACAAGGAAAACATGTTCCACGGGAGCCTCTGGTGTTGGATACCAAGCGGGTCGCTACCTGCTTCAGCCGTTTTTGTCAACAGTGTATTGTACGCTTTGCATCCGTCGTTCACCAGGGTGGGGGTGGCCCCTGTAGCATTCGACCAATCGCTGGAGGCTACAGATTATGTAGAAGGCCTCAAAAGACTCAAGCAGAGCCAAGTGAGGCATTCATCTGCTTGTTGCCAGCTATAGCAGCATGATTTTTTTCTGAGCTGAATGGAAATAGACTAGCAGAGATGACAGTTTAGATTATCAGTCCACAAAGATGATCTCGAGACAAATACTAAAGCAGTCCGGTCTGCTTAGTGTGGGAGGTTGACTGGCTGAAATATATGAGCTATGGAATTGTAACATCAAATAATTAAAGTCTGCTTATGAAATTTTCAAGATTTAGGATTCAACTTTAATATATCATTTTAATACTCATCTACTTGATTGAAATACACGCTATATATGAGAAAAAATAACTAATTATTCTTACAAATAGAACTGAAATATAGCAACCTTTTATCGTCTAAACAAAGAGATCCATAAAAAAACAATTTGATTTCCTTTTAAAGAAAATATTTTGTTTTCTTCTCAGAAGGAACTTATAAAAAACAGTAGTTATAAGCTCGTGGGTTGACAGGCGATACATAAACTGGTGCTAACTCTATGATACTACTGGTACCAACTCATAATTAACGGTAAATTGTAACCTTTCACATTGATCAGACAAGGATCGTTACAGGTGATTTGTGTTGATTATTCTATCTACTGATTGCCTTAAATTGCTTCCAGTTTGACTCCGTGTGAGACCTAACATATTGTGTGCACATGGTATTAAGAAATTTGCGCTTGTAACGAGATTTATATCGCAAACCAACTGGCAGATGTCCATATATACTCTCGCACTTCTCGTCACATCAAGTTGCAGTATCGTTGCACCTTCGAGCCGAATTATTAACCGTAAATTAAATATGTGAGCTTTACCAAAAAAATATAGAGAAAATATGCGGTCATTACGAAAATTCAATAACTTATCTACTCAACACACAATTTACCACTCTATTATTATATATACACCTAATTCAAAAATATTAGTAACTTTAAAGTCATGATTTTTTATTGTTCTAGTGAGTTTAAAGTTGGACCTTAGAATTAAAACATTACGTTCACACTATAAAATTTCAACAAATTTGACTAAAATTTATTGAAAAATATTTTAAATAGTAGTAAGCAACTTCATACAAATTTGTGTAAGTAAAACAAACATAATAAAGTTAATAAAGTGACGAGTTTTTTAGGGTTGTTGCGGACATACTCGCTTGTTCAGTAGGCTTTGCGGACGGATCACTGTTAAACCGCAAAGAATATAGCGTTGATCGGCAAGAGCCACTAACAAAAACTTTGCGGGGCGGGTATGCGAGTTCGCAATAATACCTACCCCACTTGCAACTTGATCGTCACAAGTCTCAATTCACTATATACCCCCCCCCCCCCCTGACATTGTGGTTCTATCATCGTCTGTATATTCTCATACACTTATGTTTCGGGTATATCATGAATCGACTCCACAAGAAAATATGATGTGCAACGTGCCGGATCTTGTTCCTCTGCTATGTCATTTACCCTGTTCTGTAGCTTACTATCTATACACTGTACTTTCACGTTAGAAGTTTTCCTGGATGGCAGCGCGATGTAGATGCAAGTATTTGATTAATCAGTTTCAAATCTTCCACGTATCCATAGGCGAAAGGAACAAGACGAGGGGAGGCAGTAGTATGGATTCTTCCACTCGCACTGGCTGATCAACAGTGTTAGCAAATAAACATCCTGGATTATCGGTCATGCTACTGTCCCATAGTGAAGGCAAGTAACAGCCCCATGCGGAACGGCAACAGTCTCATGCAAGCACTGGATGGCGGCACCGCAGGAGGCGGGATTAGTTATGATTTTTTTTGTGCTTATACTGTGATAGTTGGCTTGTAATCTTTGATTAGTTGCTTTCTTTTTTATCCTCTTGTACGTGTACATATAAGTACCCGTGATGGTACAGATCGATCTATCGATCTATTTTTCTACAATATATATTTTGTTTATCAGACATCACCGGTACTGTCAGCACACCGCACTTCTTGATGTGGAATACTCTTAGTATCAAGCTCACGTGCATTAAAGATTTGTGAAAGTATCACTGCGTTGATGGCGATGATATGGACTTGAACTTTTCTCCAACGTACGATCGATCAATTCATGCACCTTGGTGCATCAGGGCCTGGCAAGCTATTTGGTGAGCATTAAGGCTAGTGCACCTGTTTTGAAGTCCATGTAATAAGCAGTCTTTCGTGTTCATTTTTCCGCTCAGTTGTGACTATATATACATAAGCTGCTTCACGCATCTTTACACATTCGTTCACAGCTCATATGTCCCACTTAAAGTAAAGCACCGCCTTGATATATAACTTGGCAAGTACTAGTAGTGACTAATGAACTAGCGAGTGTGTCCAAGCCCGCACAAGGCGATGCTGAAAAGGGCTTGTGCGTGCAACCACGGCCTTGGGATGGGTGGTGCTGGGAAAATGTGATCTCGCGATATTATTTCTAACGGGTTTCCCGAGCTCTTCTGTGCAGCTCTACTCATGGGCGGCAGGCTAGGCAACGCTCCATGAGTCGAAAACAAATCCTTTGAGGGCCATCGCAAAACTGCCATGGATGCCACCTTCTTTTCTATTTCTACTCTAATTACCAGTGCTCTTCAAGCTCTATCATGGCTACCTTCGTGCTTAATCTCTCAATGTCAAATTAAATGACATTTTAGACATCCGAACAACAAAAAACACCCACGGTCCAAAAACCCTGTTATCTCTCACTGAACTTGCAGAGTGTAATCATTTGGTACTTTGGTAGCCTTTCCATACACTTCTTTCCAAACAGGTGAACTCATAGGCTGGATGTCCTGCAAGTCCAGCATCAAGCAGAAGTAGCGACCCAACGCTCCGCTGCAGGATCTCAGCTGGCCGTGGAGAAGGGGAGGACGGCCGATTTGAGGAAGCAGCTCTGAGACCCCTCGTTGCACGAAGAGGATTGTGGATGGCGGCTGTCTCAGACAGTGCAGAAGTGATGTCCATGGCGACAAGCGACATAGGCGCAGTCATAAAAGTTGTGGTAGTGAGTGGAGTAACTTTTTTATTGTTCTGTAGACACGTGATTCGGCTTCAGGTTTAGCACTTGTAATCGTATATGAATTCACGGTTCATAATAATGTTTTAAAAGTGATGTTACAATGTTTAAAGTTAATTACAACTATTTATTTGATCAGATTTAATAGTTAAAAATAGAAAGATATTTAAAAATATCAAAATGATAGACCCGATATCAATTTTTAAAAATTAGTGATTGAGATTAATTAAGTAAAGAGAGGTAACTCTAATACCTCTCAAGCATCATAACATATTTCATGTTTTAATATAACATTGGAACGTATTATCACTTAGATAACATAGAGTAGGCATGTAAAAGAGAGAGACCCAGATCGATGTACGTTTTGCGATCCAAATGTTCATACAGATACGAAACTCTCCGAGAGCAAGTAGGAACACACGATCGTGCAGGTGCCAGGTGCAGTGTGCATATGACAAGCACACGGCCAATCCCAAAATCAAATCCCTACCGCCGCAGCCACAAGCCGGGCTGCCGGAGTCCCCACAAAATCTGCGCGCCCGTGCTCCCACGCCACGCCGGATTCCAGACCGCCAATCCGCGGCGCACACCTCCCGCCGCCTTATCCCCGCGTCACCCAATCGAGCCACGCCCCTTATCCCCTCGCCGCCTTCGCGCGGGCCTCCTTCTGATCGCGCCCGCCGAGCAAATCTCACTCGGCCTCTCGTTTCTTTCCCTCCTCTGCTCCACACGCACCGCGCGCGTGCTCGCCGGACGCATCAGCAGCAGCAGCAGAGATGGCCGCCCTCGCCGCGTCCTCCACGGCAGCCTTCACCGCCAAGCCGCGCCTCCCGCGCGCGCGCTTCGCCGTCTCCTGCTCCGCGTCCAACTCCGACAGCAACAACAACGGCGTGTCGGTGTCGTTCCCGGCGTCCGTCAAGACCTTCTCGGCCGCGCTGGCGCTGTCGTCGGTGCTGCTCTCCTCCGCCGCGACGTCCCCTCCCCCCGCGGCCGCCGACATCGCCGGCCTGACCCCGTGCAAGGAGTCGAAGGCGTTCGCCAAGCGCGAGAAGAACTCGATCAAGAAGCTCACGGCGTCGCTCAAGAAGTACGCGCCCGACAGCGCGCCGGCGCTCGCCATCAACGCCACCATCGAGAAGACCAAGCGCCGGTTCGAGAACTACGGCAAGTTCGGCCTGCTCTGCGGCTCCGACGGCCTGCCGCACCTCATCGTCAACGGCGACCAGCGCCACTGGGGCGAGTTCATCACCCCCGGCCTTCTCTTCCTCTACATCGCCGGGTGGATCGGGTGGGTCGGCAGGAGCTACCTCATCGCCATCCGTGACGAGAAGAAGCCCGCCATGAGGGAGATCATCATCGACGTCGAGCTCGCCACAAAGATCCTCCCTAGGGGATTCATCTGGCCTGTCGCTGCCTACCGTGAGCTCATCAACGGAGACCTCGTCGTCGACGACGCCGACATCGGCTACTACTAAGTGCATGGCTGCTGCCTAGGTAATTAAGCATCCATGGCTCGTCGTTGCTCGTTGTCTGTATCAATGCTCAGACAGCTGATGGCTATTACTGGAATCCGATTAATATGTCCTCTGTTCCTTGTGTTCTTGCTTGTTTTACAGTTGGGCACTTGGGCAGCCAGGAAGAGGTGGGCTTTTGGTGTAGGAGCTGGTAGGATTCTGTATGGAGGAATGGAAAGCTCTGTTGTATCTATGAAACTGAAGCATTGTATAACTCTACCTCTCTCTTGTGTGTATTCACCCTCTGGAAAATTCTTGAGAATCATTTCGTGATACGTTTGTTGCACCTCCATGTTTTTGTTAGTACTACTATTGGTTGTCAACATAGAGAGACAAGAACTATATATAATTTCCTATTTTGAGAATAAATTGAACAAGAATCTAAGATCAACTAAAGTAGAGAACAAGTTATTAGATTAGAAAAATATATAAACTCCGTCGGTTCTGATTTCTGAACCCAGTACAGAAAATAAGGAATGCAGAGAGTTGAAAACGATTGTTTTCAGTAGACAAAAGTATTGCTAAGAAGTAAAGTTTCAGTGTTGATGTAGCGAAGCATGCTCCTCCTTCTCTAGCTGAACTCTGCTCCCTGACGAAGTGGAAATCATCTTATGCGTGCTTTGGCCATGGATGATCGGTTCAGCCATTGCATTGCCGATGGACTGCCCTCGTGAACTTCGTGTGATTAAGTTCAATTCATCGAACATGGCAACTGCTGATCAAAGGATCTAACTATCTCGTAATCACGAATAATATTCGCCGCTCAGTTTATTATATTTAAGATGACAAAAGTACTCATAATCTTTTGGAAAAGAATAGTTCAAAGGAAAGGATTGTAGCTAGTGTTCCATTCTTCAGTGTCACTCTGAACAAACTATCGTGCCAATTCCACTGTAGTTGTAGTATTCGTATTGAACAAACACTGGTATTGATACCTGTAAAGTTGACGCGGATTTTCTCATGGGCCCCGTCACGCGGGGGACAAGCCTGCCGTCCGGAGACCCGCGGGAATGGTCGCCGCGGCGACGACGTGTTTTTTCCAGGGAGGCACTTTGTCAGGGGCACAGAGCGAGCTGCCCCCGGGGGGCAGTGAAGTCCGCTCTTCTCCCTGTAAAGGCCGCCATCTCTGCCGAACCCACGGGCCACGGAAATCGGCCCGTCTCCACTCGTCCGTTCCACCTCCACTGATTCACTCCCGCTCCTAACTCCCCTCCCCGCTCCTTAACCCCACGGTGCCGCCGCGCCGGCGACGCAACGCCTCTCCTTCTGGACCTTCGCCCTTCCCCTCGTCTGCTCCCCACAACGTCACGGCGGAATGGCGGGAGGGGCGCCGTCGGCGTGGGGCCCGAGCCCGGCGCTCGTGACCGCGCTGGTGGCGTTGCTGGGGCTCGGCCTCGCTGCCTACATCGTCGGCCCGCCGCTGTACTGGCACGCGGTCGAGGCGCTCGCGGCGGCCCGTGCGTGCCCCGCGTGCGACTGCGACTGTGACGCGCGCTCGCTCCTCGACATCCCGGAAGGTCTGCGCCGTTTTCCCTCTAGATCGTGCCGCGAAGTAGCTTCTGGATCCTGGCGCGGCCGCTCGCTAGATCCGATCCGTTAATGTGTCGTTTTTACCATGATATGGCGTCGTCTCTCTTAAGCAGATTAAGCAGTGCGTTCCTAGCTGCAAGTTTTTTTTTTTAGCTAGTAGGAAGTACTGTATTATATATTGCTGTGGGCAAGGAATCATAGACTATTCTTGTGGATATTTCTTGGTTTCTTTCTTTTCGGTCCACAAATAAAAGCTTATCTGCTTTCTAAGCTTTTTGTAGCTGTTTAGGAATCATATTTTCTTTAGATGTTGACCTTGTGATCAGTACTGCTTGTGATGGCGTTCACGTGTTTCTAGATGATGGAGAAAAGAATCGGAGGAAAACTTAGATCTTGTACTTTGCTTACATTAGTCTATTAAATTTGAATGTTCAGATTTATTCATGCTAAAATCACCATATTGTTGAATTTATTATTGTGATGTTGTAAATTGATGGGGGTGATTCAAAGGTCTAATTTTATCTTTTCAAGAAATAGAATATAGGAGTTCTAATCTAAAACTTTCTAGATGGGAAGTCTTAGCATACTCCGTATCAATGTCTAGTTGCTGAATATAGGAAGATGGATCGATTTTGTTTTGGTGTTATCTTCTGTTTTAATCTGTGA
>BCLG01000854.1:71542-123940 GCA_001602295.1 Zoysia matrella
GAAGCCTGAGACGTCGATGCCCACACGGCGCCAGAACTCTTGCGCAAAATCACAACCAGTGATAATGTGCTCGGAGCTCTCCACTGGAGCGCCGCAGAGGTCGCAAGCCGTGTCGTCGATGCAGTGCTTCTTAAACAAGTTTTCTTTGGACTGGATGCGATTCTGCACAAGCAACCAACCAAAGAACTTGACCCGTGACGGAGCTCGTTCTCCCAGATGAAGGAGTAGAAGTTGCAGGTTGCCCCTCCAGCGGAGGCAACTGTGTTGTAGATGGTTGAGGAGCTGATGCGGCCCGCTCCTTCCTCCCACGGACAGTGGCGTTCATATCGCGAGCTTGTCAGCTGAAAGTCCGATAACTCAGTGAGGAGGCGATCAAGCTGGGTCCCAGCAACCACTGAAAGGCAGGGAACGAGACTGCGCCTCACCCCCGCCCTGAGCACCTGGTGGACGGAGGCGGAGCTGCGGCGGGCATGAGAGTGTAGCTCGGGCATGACATCTGCAAGGACTCCGAGGGATGTCCAGCAGTCATGCCAGAATGAGGTGGACCGCCCGTCCCCTACCACGACTGTTGTGAGCAGTCTGTAGTCAGGGAGGAGATGGCACAGCGCTGCCAAATGAGAGCCAGCATCCGAGGAGGCATTCATGAATGCCACTGAACTCCATTTCGATCCAGCGCCCCCAAGCAGAGTCCGTACCGCTGTGCAACCGATGAAGCAACTTCATGAGAAGACTTGAGTTTTGGAGAGAGAGGTCACGTACCCCCAGCCAGCCGGCTTTCTTAGGGCGGCACGCTTTCTCCCAACTGACCAGGCACTGAGCACCTGAGGTAGATTCTGCTCCTGTCCACAGAAAAGCACGGCGACGACCATCTAGCACATCAACAATCCTTTGCGGAAGTGAGAGAGCGCCCATCGCATACACAGGGATGGAGTCCAGAACCGAGTTCACCAGGACAAGCCTACCACCTGGGCTGAGGAGGCTCGCCCACCAGCCGGCGAGGTACTTGTCAACCGAAGCAATGAGAGGGGAGAAAGCTGACAGAGGTAACTTTCCATGAGAGAGAGGGAGTCCCAAATAGGTCTGCGGGAATTCACCTCGCAGGCAGCCTAGGATGGTCACAATCTGATCAACATCATTCTCAGGGGTGTGCATCGGCACCAGAGTGCTTTTGGAGGAGTTTATGGACAGCCCAGTTGCCTTGGTGAAGCTTGTTAGAATTTCCTTAAGCCGGCACATTGCATCAACATCAGCTCGTGCCACTATGAGCGTGTCGTCGGCGTACTGCAGGACTGTGCACTGCCGCTCTACATCAAGCGGGTGTCGCAAGAGCCGATCTCTCGACACGAGCTGCTGCAGCAAGTCTGCAACCAGAATGAAGAGGTAAGGGGACTGAGGGTCGCCCTGGCGCAGCCCACGGCGACAAGTGATCCACCTCCCCGGAACGCCGTTAAGAAGGACAGCCGACTTCGCAGTTTCCTGGAGCTGCCGAACCCAATCACACCACAGGTCCGGGAAACCACGGACTTGCAGCACAGCCAACAAACTGTCCCAACAAATACTGTCAAAGGCTTTGGCGAAATCCAGTTTCAAGACGATCGTCGGAGCTTTCCTTTTGTAACAGCATTGCACCAGTTCTGTGGCATAAACAAAATTTTCCGAGATGGGCCTTCCCTTGATGAAACCCGTCTGATCAACGTCAACTAGCTTCGCAATTTGGCGCTGCAAACGCGATGTGAGGATTCTGCCTGCAATTTTTATGGGGCACCCTTGGAGAGATTGGCCTGAATGCTACAGGAGTGACGGCATCAGTTGTTTTCGGAAGCAGGACGATGTATGCTCTGTTAATTCTCTCCAGGTCAGCTTCTCCTGCATGTAAGGCACTCAGAAATTCCATAACAGACGGGAGGACTAGATGTCCGGCAGTTCTGTAGACACCAGGACCAATGCCGTCCGGACCAGGCGCGGATGGCGGAACGGGCTTCTGTCACCGTGAAAGGGGCGATCAGAGGCGGTGCGTCAACCTGGGGGTGATCTCTGTAGACTCTCCGTAGATCAGAGTCCCAAACAGCAGTTGAAGGTGCGCCGAGTATATTACTGAAGTGATGACTCAAAATCTGTTCCTTGTCAGCATGACTTGTGAAACGGTCGCCATCAACCTCTAGAGCTCGGATTTGATTTCTGCGCAACCGTTGAGATGCCCGAGCATGGTGGTACTTAGTGTTTTCATCCCTCTCCTTGATCACCTTACATTTACCGCGCTGTGTTCCAGTAAGTGGCTCGCGCCTTGAGCAGGAGCAGCAGCTTGTCACGGCAGAGGGCCCGAAACAGAGAGGCACCAGCTGATAACGGCCTGGATTCCTCTGCTAAATCCAGCAGGCGAATAACAAACTTACAATCGTTGATGAGCAGTGGAGTGTGCCTGTCTTTGGCCCATTTCCTGGCAACGCGACGGGTGTCCTTGAGCCGAGCTGCGAGCTGTCCAGCCGGGTTACCTGCAAGGTCAGTGACAGCATTCCAAACCGGCTCGATAGTTGGAAGGAAGGAGAAGTCGTGCAACCAAGCATTTTCAAAGCGGAAGCGACGGGATTTTGGAGTGGTGGTGGTGACTGTGACAATAAGCGGAGAGTGGTCAGAGGTGGCATGAGAAGAGGAAGTGACTGTGGTGTTGGGGGCAGCGGAATCCAGCGCCAGGTTGAAGAACACGCGATCAAGGCGGGCAAGAACAGGACACTCTTGTTTGTTTGACCAAGTGTATGTGTTTGGGCGGAAAGAAGAGTCGTCCCAGGCGGTGGCGACACCGCCACGCGACCCCTCAGCTGGGAGCGCGTGATGCGCACGAAGGTACTGATTTATTTAATCAATGAATTAAGGTACGGGGCTCCCCTCCTTTTATTAAAAAGGAAATCACGTAAATTTAGAATTTATTCTTGCTGTTTACTTTACTGTTATAAATCAGTACCGCTCGTTATCAGTTTTCACCTCGCTTCTTCCTCCCCCGGCCTCGCGGATGCTCTCAACAAGTGAGAAGAGGAACTCGATGGAGACCGATCCGACTCGATCGCGCACCCGGACGTTGCTTCGGAACGAGCGGCATCAGGCACGCGCCTTCCATGACGTGACGGAGTCCGTTAGCATCAGGCACGCCTGCTATCCGCTACAACTTTAGTTGCAGACTTGCATCTTGGATCTGTTTGCATCCGCCACAACATTCTTTGGGTCGAGGAAACTGATGTAGAAGTTGAAGCAGGGTAGCGGAGTAGAATACATTTCTAATTTTAAAAAATAAAGTATAATACATTTTGTCCGAGCTTCGTGACTTCGTAAGTTTCGTAATTAAATTGCAGGGAAATAATAACTTTATGACGTGCCAATGTATTTACTCTACATCTTTGATAACTGAGGTGTGCTCAGTTCTCTCATCATGGTTCCAGTAAAGGTGCTACGAGCAACTTCACGTGTGCAAGATATAAATTCTACTCGCTCCTGATCTCATCAGAGCCTGCCTTGCTTAATGACATGTCTCCACAGTCCACACCAAGAACAACTCGACGCAGAACACTGGTACGCGATGCCAGCACAGGGCTTGGGAATGAGCGGCATCAGGGAAGCACGTCTCACAGGGTGCTCAGGAATCAGGAACCATAAAGTCCCACTGTGCTGACTTAAGGTCTCTTTGGTCGAGGAGCTTAACTGAACACACCCTTAGATAGGATAGCCTTCAGCATTTTCCGCATGTTGCCCCTCGCATCCTCGAGTGCGCCGGTGGTGGCGCAGGAGTCATTTGTTCTTTGCGGTACGCGCATGATGCCCGGACGCATCCACTGGTGCTGGAACCGATCGAATCCGGAGAACGAGCGGTTGCCCTTCACCTGGCAACGGCGATCAAGAGCAGCTAGCGGAATAAGGAAGCGAAGCGTTCTGTAGCCTTTGCCAGCGACATTGCTCCATGCTTCGTGATCTCGCCTCCGTTAACCTCGATGGGCCCTGCGCCCGATGGAGACGTCGAATACCTGAAGTCTCTGTTCTTACAAGTATTAGAAAGAAAAATGGGTAAAACTAGGCCAATAAACTAGGATCATTATCATCATCTTTGTGTCATTTTGACGATCGAGGCAGCATTGCACGCGAAGAAGTATCCCTAGTAGGGGGAAGGCAATCTTCTACACAGACGAGCCTCCCGCAGCAACCTGCGGATCCTAATGTAAAGTCAGCGGTGCCATCGCTCGAGCTCCGAGCACATGTGACAGCGACGACGGCCGTCGTCCCTCGCGGCAATCTGGCGAGCGTAGATCTAGGCGAGCGGTTGGAACCACTCGCTGCCGTGGATCTCTCTGCCCACCAGGTGCGGAGCTATTTGGGCCTGCCCAGGTTGGCTGGTGTCGGCAGCTATTTTGGCTCACGCTTGGATTCCGTCCGGAGACGTTGCTTCGAACGAGCGGCATCAGGCACGCGTCTTCCCCGACGCGACGGAGTTCTTTAGCTTGTCACCAGAGAGATGGCTCCGTCAAATCCCATTGCAGATTGGACGCGCCAGCTATCCGCCACAGCCTTTTGTCGCAGACTTGCATCTTGGATCTGCTTGCCATCTGCCACAAACATTCTTTGGGTCGAGGAAACTAATGTCCACGTAGCTAGAGAGCTGCAACAGCGCTCCGTGTGGAAGTTGAAACAGTGCAGCCGAGTAGAATACATTTCTGATTAGAAAAATAGAATAGAATACATTTTGCATCGCGGGCAGGGCATTTCATTCAGCTTAATAAACCTTTGGATACTTGGCGCTAGGCGAGGGTGGAATCCATCAGCGCGTAGTGCTATCATGAGTTCTTAGTCCCAGCTCCATATGAGAATATTCATAATTAAATTGCTATACAAATGCTCTCTCTGTTCAAAAAAACAGTAGCATTTGAATCTTAAAAAAATAGTTTTGAATTTATACTGATAGAGCTTTAAATGCTACTATTTTTAGATAGATGGAGTAATAACTTTATGACGTGCAATATTATTCTAATCTACATCTTTTTCCTAATGAAAAGGAGTTATGCTAGCTTGGACTGACGAACATTGCGATTTCACATGCCGTTTTCAATAGCATATCAATAATATATTCATGTTCTATAATTGCTGTCAACATATACAGTTTAATTATTATCCTTCTTATAAATAGACGAAGAAGGTGGGACTTACCCCCTCCATTTTATTAGAACAGCATGATTAGTTCACATGTGGAAGATATATTCTACGCAATGGCGTATTTTCCAGTATATTCACATGCTATCTATCTACGCTTTATAAGCCAGCACAACACTCACTCACTCCAGATCTCACCAACAGAGCATGCGACATGTCTCCGCGGTCCACACCAACGAGAACTCGATGCACAGGGCTTGGGAATGCGCGGCATCAGGCATCAAGGAAGAACGTATCCACATGTCGCCCTCGCATCCTCGAGCGTGCTGGTGGTGGTGCGGGAGTGGTTTATGGTTGCCGGTGTGCACATGAAGCCCGGACACATCGCTCGTATCACACCCGGAGAATGAATCGGTTGCCGATCACCTGACAATGGCGATCAAGAGCAGCTACCGGCAATAAGGAAACGAAGACTTCGGTAGCCCTTTGACAGCAATGTTGCACGATGCTTGCCGCCTTGCCTCTCTCAACCTCCATGGGCCTTGCGCTCTGTGTACATTGTGGAATACCTGAACTCTAGCTCAGTGATTTTGTATTATTCTGACAAGAATTAGAGAGAAAAAATGGTAAGCTTAGGTTGATAAATCAGGATTAACATCATCTTTGTATCATTTTGATGCTGGATTACTGTATCATGCATGGCGCACACAGTACATGAGCTGATGAGCGTATCATTGATAATAATCAATGAAATGTTGTGCCTGAATTTACTACTTCATTCAACACGGAAAGATTGTGTTAATCATTGCTTTTACTTCTCATGAAGCAGCCATACTTCCAAACAAAAATATGTGTGGAAGTAGTGTCTGTCCTATCGAGTCACAGTGATATAAATGTATCAAAAAAACACAATGATATATATTACTAACTTGGGCAAATACAGCTGCTGTCGTTGTCCAGTGAATACAGTTTAGTTGTACATAATTTTACCACACCTCAGCTCTAGTGCTCCTTTTACCCACCCATCCCTCACCTATCCCCTTACCGCGAAGGATTCAATCGAGCCCAATGCGACACTTGCAGCCACACAGAGTGATTGGAACGAGGGGCATCAGGAAAGCACATTTCACATCTATCACCACGCTAGCGGCTGAACATCTAAGTTGCTGGTCATGTTGGCAGTACAAGCGCCAACGCAAAATAAACTTGCTGGGAGTAAAACTGTTGGAGAATGCATATAGCCTCCAAACATGAGCTAACCCTAGTAGTGGATATCGCAGGAGTGACAGTCTACGTGCAACGTGGATATGAGAAACACATGAATTCTCGGTTATTTTGACTTCCAGGTTCGAACAATTGCAACATAGTCCAGTCTTTCACGGAGACATAGACGCCTGGAATTCCGATCCACTGACGAATGAACACAGCATAGGCCATATGCGCATTGCCGGTTGTCCCTTGCACCAAGGCGACGGTCAGGACTTGTTCACGCTGACGCTGCTGCCTTCGTCCGTCAGTAGCCTTCCGTTTCTACCCTGCCCGCACTCCTATTTGACAGATTTTAATATAGACCGAAACGAACGTAGGTCTTCCATCTATATGAATTTTGATGCATAAATTAATCTTTTATCTCTTATTAGGTAAATGTTATAAAATAATTATTAATCAATGTATTTTTCAATTTGGAAAGTATTTACAGTGTTTTGAAAGCCGACGCATGCGATATTTTTAGAAAGTAACCGATTTTTAGATCTTTCATTTTTGAAATTAATCTCATTTTAAAACTTATGAAAATCATATTTTTTTTAAAGCTATCAGCAAATAAAATTGGATAACGTGACACCATTAATGTGAGCATGCCACGTTCGTTTGAATAACGTGACACCATAAATCCAATTTGAATAACATGACACCAATTTGATTTTGCTTCAGACTAACGTGACATTTTCATTTGAACGTGACAATCGTCGACGAAAATCACGGGCAGACTCGACGCACGTGAAGTGAATCTGAGACCGCGGCAATCACGCAAGTCTTTGCCCGTTAAAAAAATTGTTTTTTTAATTTTGTAATCATTTCCTTAATCTAAACTGGACGGCTCATATCAATTCCTTGTGTTACCTCCTAGGGGTAAGCTAACAAGGATTGGTCTATTCTAAAAAGGGCTCCACTCACCTTCGTCTGCCAAAGCAAAGCACAAAACACCACGATACAACCATTGTTGCATTTCAAGCAGCCAGGACACAGCAGCAAGAGCCAACAAGAGGAGGAAGAATGGCCGTCGTGTTCTTCATCTCCTTGCCACTCCTCTTGATCAAAAAAATCTGTCGACTCGCTCCTGTCTTTACTGTCCTGTGGCTCTTTCATCGGAAGGTCAATGGGAAGCATTGGTGCAGAAATAAAAGTCAATCAAAAGGATCGGCATTTGCAATCTGCCTCCGCTCAAAAAAGCTGTGATTGAATGTTCCTAGTTGATTAAAAAATTTAAAAATGACGGTGCTGCCTAATTAATGCACCCCTTGTTCCTAATCTATCAATCAAACAGGACAACTACTATGCTGAACTAATTTATCCATTTGTCAGATTGACAGTCATAACAAAGCAGGACAATCATATTACTAGAGCAGAGAAACATTATCCTTGTATAATCATTCCTTTGCTCCCTGCCGTAACCAGAGGCACAAATACGGATATCATTCCAATGCATTAAGTAAAATTCTTTTCTTATTACAAACAAGACGGAACAGTAAAATTTGCAGAACAAACAGTTCTGCCAAGAAGTAAGAACGAACAGTGTCCTTCGTCCTGCTAAGGTGAATCAATCAAGAACAGCGCCAAGAAGGCAGATGGATCCCCTCGTCGAGGTCATGGCTAGTTACAGAGCAAGAACCGGGTGAGCACGAGCACCCCGCAGGCGGCACCGAAGAGCGCGAAGATCGCGATGTCCCTGGCCTGCCAGCGCCTGGCCTTCTCGCCGCCCTTGGCCTCGACGCGAAGGCTCTTGGCCCTGCGCAGCGCGTCCACCTCCTTGAGCAGGTCGAACTCAAGCCCCTTGCGCTTGAGCTCCGCGACGCACTTGCCGAGGAGCATCGCGTCCTCGCGCTCCCGCGCGAGCAGCCGTTTCATGAGCGCCTCGGTGTCGGACTTGTACCGCAGCGCCCAGAGCATGGCGAGGGAGGAGAGCAGAGAGACGAGGCAGGGGATCCAGGACCTCTTACACGCCAGAGCCGCGTCGGCGGAGCTGGAGGAGAGGAAGAGGAGCAGGACGGAGGCGGCGTGGAAGGCGAAGAACGCGCAGTAGAGGAACGCGACCTCCTTGCGCGCGCCGTCGAGGCGCGCCTCCCGCAGCGCGACGCGGCTCGCCAGCAGGTCCTCCTCCTTCACCCACTGCTTCAGCAGCAGCCGGTGCGTGCCGCTCTCCGCGATCTGGCTCAGCGGGTGCTGCCGCCGCGACTCCGCCGCGGCGGAGGATGCGACGAGGGCGCTGGCGTCGGCCATGGACGCGACGGCGGCGGGCTCTTCTTGGCTTCGAGCGAATTCGCTGCGGCGGTGGCGTTTGGTTGCGCTGGTGGGGGAAGGAGTTGATGGGAGGGATTCGATCTGGACGGAACCGGAGGCAGCGCGCGGTGGTGGCAACGGTCGAGGAGGGCGAACGGCGAAGCGGTGCTTAAAAAGCAGGGGAAAAGAGGGTGCGCACCTGAGGGCGTCGGCGCGTCGCAACGGTCGGAATCCGCAGGCGCGGCGGTAGGGAATGATTCGGTGGGTGCCCGCGGCCCATCAAGGAGGGGAAAGACGCGCGCGCGGCCAGAAATTTTGGCCCACTCGTTGCGGAAAGGAGGACCGCGCCGCACAGCACAGGCCTTCACAGTAACTCTTTTTTGTTTTTTGGAGACTGGCCGGCCTTCGGAGTACCTGTGCTTGTATCGCTTACGTGCAATGTAAGTAGTCGATAGTCGTGTGCATTGTGGACTATGATCGCAAATAAATAAAAAAATACAAATAGTTTTTTAGAATCAAATAAATATACAATAAGTTTGGTATGGTACCCACTACGTATTTATTTTCTTTTGTGAATTGTCTACTTAACTCTCGCACTTCCGGCTTTCGTTTGATCCGCACTCTCGCCAGTCCTTCCTTGTTCCTTCTCTCACAGCTGAGCAGCTGACGCCTCAATGGAGGCCCAGCCGCTATGTGCGGGTAAACAGTTCCTCGGAGCGGGTGGCGTCAGTGAAACAGATCTAACTAGAGGCAACGATGACATGCGCCATCCTTGGACTCTTGGCCCCCTGACCACATCTGCCCAAGGCCATCCACTCGTTCCCTGGAGCCTCATTTCCATTTTTTGCTCTCGTACAAGAATCTCCAGTCTCCTAAACCCAATCGGCGTCGATCTCGTGCGGCGAGTGGTGACCAATTGCATTGATATCACGACGTCTTACCAACGGCATGCTGCAGGGAGACACGAGTCAGAGGGAGGCGCAACAGGCTAAGATGATTACACCGTTCATCGCTGGCAATAATGGGACTAATCATCCACGAAAAGACAACAGCGTGTAGGTCGCAAAAGCATCTACAAATCCTTGGATTTGTTGTCGTAGTTTCAATTTGCTCGATATGCAACAACTTTACCATTTAGTATTTATTAATCCATTTTAATTTTGTGGAACTAAATTGCATATAGAACAGCCACTAGTCTTGTTGGATGGTTGTCTATAGTGAATTGAGATATTTGATTTCAAGGTGGATGAAGATGATACGAAAGTATATATTGAAGTTTTTTGACAAACGATTCACCTAAGCAAGAATACAATAATAAAGCTATGGGTACATTTTTTTTTTAAAAAAAATCATGCTCTTGGCACATAATTTCCTGTAAGTTTTGGTAATGATCAATGAATACATGCGGTGGGTCGTATGGAATCATTCGGCCTTTAGTTGGCGGTAGTCCCGCTCTCTTGTTGTGGTCAGGCAGCTCTACGGGCCTAAGCCCCTTCGTAGCAACTGATCGTGTATCACCGTAAGTGATTGATATGTCTGATCGATCTGACATTTGCACTTGCACTGTGCAGTACAACCACTTTACTATATCTCTTAAAAGTCATGTGCACTTGATACAAGACAAATACAATAGAAACGCAATGGTTATCTACATAAACTCGCACACTTCCAGCTCTTGCTTACGGCTCACATACGTTACACCTATTCCTCTGCTTCAGTTCTCGCTGCAAGAACTCAATGGAGTCCTAAACGGTGGTGAGTCTAGCCCCTTTGCGCTTTTGGAATGAGCGGCATCAAGGAAGTATATTTCACTTCAAATTCTCTGGCAAGCATTTCAGGCAATAAATATTATCTTGTGATTTTAGATGAGTTTACTCACTATACTTGGACTTTTGCAATGCGTTGCAAGTTTGAAGTTCTTCCTCTGTTGTTGGCATTCCACGCCTACGTCGCAACCCAATTTCGCCTTTCGATTTTAGCACTTCAGACCGACAACGGAAAAGAATTTGATAACTTTGTGCTTCGTACGTTTTTTAGCTATCACGGTATTTCTCTTCGGCTATCATGTCTATACACCTCTCAACAAAATGGAAAGGCTGAGCGTATTTTACGGACTCTCAATGACAGTACACGCACCTTGCTGTTTTAAGCATCCATGCCGCAGCGGTTTTAGACAGAAGCGCTAGCCACAGCCACATACCTCTTGAATCGCAAACCTTGCACATTCACTAAGCTTGCACATTCACTAAGCTGCTCACACCCCATGAGGTGCTTCTCGGTGCGCCGCTCACCTACGATCACCTATGAACTTTTGGTTGCCTCTGTTTTCCAAACCGCATGGCCGGCGCTTCTCATAAGCTTGCTCCCCGCATGTCGTCGTGTGTGTACCTCGGTTATTCCTTAGACCACAAAGGGCTATCGTGCCAATGGATAATTGATCATCCGACTCGTGATGTGCTAGAGTGAAATGGCTGTGCAGCAACTGTGGGACGCAAGAGACAACTGCCTCTGACCCACTCACCGCTAATGAATAGGTTTGTCTACCTTCCCCACCATAGTTGAATGACATTGATGTCCGACATTCGTTATAGCCGCTGCTCATTGTGACAAGCGTGCTGAACAAAGCAAGCCCACTATTAATTAATGTTAACTTGAATCGAGCTTTGATTACTTGGGCCGATAAAAGGGGTTTTATGCCTTTATGGAGCATGAGGGCCGATGGTAGCCTTTAAGAATATTAGCAGTAACCCATATATACATCGCTGATTTTTACAAAGAAAAAAAGGTGAATCTTTTAAGGGAAAGCAGTCCGCTGATTAGTTCAAAGCGTGATGCTTGCGTCGACATTTTTTTTTGTATGAATGGTTTTTTTAAAAAGAGCATTTAAGCGTATAGATAATCTGAACTTTGATCAAGGAGCTAATAACAATGAGTGAATGCCATAGGGATAAGTATTTTGATGCAAGTGACATCTTTGACATGCCGGGTAGGAGCAGCCCCGCATCGGCACCTATAACTGCAAAAGCCAATGCTTGAATTGCCATCCCTAGAGAGACAGTAATTTTGGCCCACTCGTCGGGGGCAGGGTTCACCGATCGCCTCCTTTGCAATACCGTAGTTGAAGCGTCTGATCTAACTTTTGTAGCACTTGAGCTAGTTTATGTGCTTTTATCTGGCAATCAAATGAATAACACCGGGCGTACCTAGTACTCGATCCTTCTATCTTTTGAATAGTACTAGTCCCAATGTCCTACGGTCTAAGTAAAAATATTAATTTAAGAATAATATATTAATATTAAAATAAATTTGTTTTATTTTTTAACAATTTTTTTATCTCATATATTTGTTTCGGATAGTTATGTTTTGTTAACTAACAATAATTCATCTGGGTTTAAGATTCAAGAGATTCGGAAGAGCTCATCGGTCAGATTTGTAATTGGTATCTATAGAGAAATTTTATCCGTCAGATTTATAAAAAAAGTAACTTTGGATGTATTTTCTGTGTGCACGTAGTCTAATCCATCTCTGTTAGAGATATTTTACCGTGTGTAATTAGAAAAAAACTATGATTTTTAAAAAGTAGATATTGCCTTATAATTATATAACTCGCACACATGCCTTGCTCGTGCTCCCACTTCCTACTATGTTCCTTCACCTGTTCCCTCATCTAGCGGAGAACTCAATGCCTCAATGGATGGTGAGGACCCGTACAGCTACACACCGTTTAGGAATACGTGACATCAGGGACGCATATTTCACTCCTATGCTGGATTATGGAGTTTGCAATCAGGGTCGCTGATCATGCAGTGAAACAACAAAGCAAATTGGATGTGTTGACAATTTGTGAGATGCAAAAGTATTCTCCACTATTAGAATAGTACGGGTACCAAGAACTTGAGAGATGACCTCACATGTAGTCTTCTTACTTTTGAATTATGTCAATTTCTATTTATAATGAAAAGGCAAAACACCTGCCATTCCACGTATAAAAAACATGGAAGGTGTCTGATCTGACTTTTCTACATGCTGCAATCTCTGCCTCATTTACATGCCCCAAACCATGTGAGGTTGGATCGAAAATAAATAAGTAAATAAGCTAAACACAATGATATGTTATCCGGGTATACTTATCTCCTTTTTGATACTATCTCTATATATAACTCTCACACTTGGAGCTCTCTTACATGCGCCCCCTTTACCTCTTCCTTTGTTCTCTGACCTCAAGAAATCAACGGACACCTATCTGGTGATTCCAGCCCCTTAGTAGCACTTTGGAATGGGCGGCATCCAGGAATCATATTTCACTTCAAATTCTCTGGCATCCATTTTTCTAATTCAGCTTTGATCATCCAACCAATGACGTACCAAAGGAAAATGGATCTGGGGTAAATCTATGGGATGTGAGAGACGACTGCCTCGGATCCCCTCCTCTAACCCAACAAATCATCGCAGCAGTCAGCAGACTTCTCTAGCTACCCTCCCCACGTGATGATCACAGCCTTTGACACTCATGCATCCCTTGTGGATCCTCAGAGACAACTGTTAGACGAGATAATCACGCACTGTATTGATTCATTACCAGAGAACGACACATATAGGCAGCTGGCCATGCAGCTGCGTGGTTAACCTAGGCTACGTGTGTATGGGCCTGTAGTGCAAGCACATGGGCCTTGAGACGTGATTACAGAGAGGCCAAAGGCCTAATACAATCATTAGTCTAACACCCCCCGCAGTCACAACGTCGGATCAACCACGAACATTGACACTGGAGCGAAACTCGGTGAAGAGTGATGATGGAAGACCTTTGGTGAAGATATCCGTATACTGTGACGTGGTTGGTACATGAAGAATATGGACGGCTCCAACAACAACTTTGTCCCGAACAAAATGAAGATCAATCTTAATATGCTTCATGCGTTGATGCTGGACCGGATTTGTGGACATGTAGACGGCGCTGACATTGTCACAATACACAATGGTAGCCTGTTGAACAGGGCAGTGCAACTCAAAAAGAAGTTGTCGAAGCCATGATGTCTCTGCAACAGCATTAGCGACCGCGCGGTACTCGGCTTCGGCACTGGAGCGAGATACCGTATGCTGTCGTTTGGAGGACCAAGAGAGCAGGTTGTCCCCCAAGAATACTGCATAGCCAGAAGCAGAACGACAGGTGTCCGAACACCTGGCTCAGTCAGCATCAGAGTATGCTACAAAAGAGCTCATAGAGGAAGGCTGAAGCTGCAATCCAAAATCAAGAGTGCCACGAACATATCGAAGAATCCTTTTGCCCAGTCAGCATCAGAGTATGCCACAAAAGAGCTCATAGAGGAAAGCTGAAGCTGCAATCCAAAATCAAGAGTCCCACAAACATATCGAAGAATCCTTTTGAGGAGAGCAAGATGAGGCTTACGAGGATCATGCATAAACAAACAAACCTACTGAACTGCATAAGCAATGTCTGGCCTAGTGAAGGTGAGGTACTGAAGGGCTCCTGCTAGAGCGCGATAATCCGTAGGGTCAGCAACTGATGTGCCATCACAGGCGACTTTAGAACAATTGTCAACTGGGGTGGTGTAAGGCTTGCAGTCAGTCATACCAGCCCGCTTAAGAATATCAATCATATACTGATGCTGCGAGAGAAGGAGACCACCATCACGTTTGGTAACAGATATGCCAAGAAAATGATGGAGAGTACCAAGGTCCTTCGTACTGAACTCATGAGTTAGTGCTGAAATTATGTGCTTAAGCAAAAAATCAGAGGAAGTGGTGAGTACAATGTCATCAACATAGAGCAGGATATATGCCATATCAGAACCACGGCGATATACAAAGAGTGAGGTGTCGTACCGAGCACCAGTGAATCCCATAGTAGATAAGTGAGAGACAAACTGACTGTACCAAGCGCGAGGAGTCTGCTTGAGTCCATAAAGAGACTTCCTGAGAAGACAGACATGGTTCGGTCGAGATGGATCAATAAAACCAGAAGGTTGCTGACAATAAACTGTCTCCTGTAAAGTCCCATAAATAAAAGCATTCTTCACATCTAGCTAATGAATAGGCCAGTGATGAGAAAGAGCAAGACTGAGAACTGTCCAAACAGTGACCGGTTTAACGACCGGACTAAAAGTCTCATCATAATCAATCCCCAGCCGCTGAGTGAAACCACGAACAAACCATTTGGCTTTGTATCGATCAAGAGATCCATCTGTAGTGAATTTGTGTTGGTAGACCTATTTACCAGAAATCACATTGGCACTTGCAGGACAAGGAACAAGATCCCAGGTGTCATTTTGCTGCAAAGCAGTAAATTCTTCAATCATCGCTTCTCGCCAGTTTGGATCAGCGAGAGCTCCACAGTACGTCTTCGGCAGGGGAGATAAAGTTGTGGCTTGAAGGTTCAGCCGTTGAACTGGAAGAGAGAAATCACTCTTGCCACGAGTCACCATAATATGGTCATTGATCATAATATGGTCATTGAGTGGCGGAGGAACAGGCACTGCTTTGTCTGGCAGTGGGTCAGCAGCAACTGACCCTGCGGCACTTGTGCCAGCAGAGGGCGTTGCAGCCGCACCTGCAGGCAATGTGCTTGACAGAGATGCAGTAGCCGGCGATGAGTGTGGTGATCCTACCACAGGTGTAGGCGCCCGTGGCTGTGAGAAACCAGGAGGCGGCCCATGTGGCAGCAGCGGGGCGCTATCAGGCGCAGCGCCAAGGAGGCGCAGCAGGGGCAGCAGGAACTGTGCATGCTCGTCGGCCAATGACAACATCGGTAGTACCTGCACACAAACGAACAGAAACATCGGAAAAAAAATCACAGTTATCCATCAATAAGAAGTCAAAGTCAGATGAAGGATGAGTCGTCATGTTAGAATAAGAGAAGGAATTCTCATCAAATGTGACATGGCGAGATATGATGACACGGTTTGTGGAAAGGTCAAAGCACTTGTTTTCCTTGTGATCCGAAGAATAACCAAGGAAAACACAAAGTGTAGATCGGGGGCTAAGCTTATTAGGCATAGTGGCTGAAAGATTCGGATAGCAAGCACACCCAAAGACCCGAAGGTGAGAGTAATCAAGAGTAGTACCGTGCAAGGCATAGTGTAGTGTCTGAAAGTTGAGAGTTTTAGTAGGATGCCTGTTGGGCAGGTACGTGGCCGTATGAAGGGCTTCTACCCAAAACGAAGGGGGCAGCTGAGTCTGAAACAATGGCGAACGCATAAAATATTGTTAGTAGATCGGATAATACACTCGGCCTTATCATTTTGGGGAGAAGTACGAGGACACGACATCTGTAAAAGGACACCGTTGGTGAGAAAAAATGTTCGAAAAGATGAGTTATCAAACTCACGGCCATTGTCACACTGGACACTTTTGACGACACAGCCGAACAACGTAGCGACATAAGCAAAAAAATGTGAGAGGGCAGTGAAAATGTCAGATTTGAGGCGAAGAGGAAATGTCCAGGTAAAGTGGGAGCAATCATCAAGAATTATTAAATAATATTTGTAACCAAATATGCTAGCAACAGGAGATGTCCAAAGATCACAATGTATTAAATCAAAATTCTTGGTTGCTCGAGAAGAGGAAGACTGAAAAGGTAGGCGAACGTGTCGTCCTAACTGACAAGCATGACATATAGGCTCAGCAGCACTTTTATTACATGAAATAGCATGAGAGCTAGCTAACTTGGCGAAGGCCTCGGATCCAAGATGCCCGAGACGCCAATTCCATATGGTGGAGGTGCTAGTAGTGGCAGCAAGAGCCAGGGGAGCAGATGATGGTGATGACGGCGGGAACAAGGGGTAGAGCTGCCCGGAGCTATTGCACTTGACGATCACGTTTTTGCTGTAAAGATACTTCACAGAGAGGCCAAAAGGGTCAAATTCGATGGAGCAGTGATTATCAGTTGTAAATTGGTGAACAGAAACAAGATTCTTAATAAGATGAGAAGAAACCAGAACATTGCGAAGATAGAGAGGATGATCAAGGTTAGAATACGATACATGACCAGTGGAGGTAACGGGTAGTAATACAATAATATTAGAAGGAGTAGAAGAATTAGACAGAGAGAGAACTGTGAGATTACCAGGGTTTGCCGTCATGTGTCAAGATGCTCTCGAGTCGGCATACCATTCCGAAGAGGAGCTCAGCGGCGTCAGGGTCATAGTGTTGAAGTTGGTGGCGAGGTCGTTCTGGAGGCGGTACGTATGGGGCGGGTGCACCGTAGTGAGGCTGTTGGAACGGCAGCGCCCCCCACGCTTGCTGCTGTGGTGCTGCAGCAGCGAAGTATGCGTGCTGATGTGGAGCAGCAGGACGAGGTGGAGCAGGTGCTCCTGGTCGCACACCAAGAAGGCCACCGTGGCTGGCTGAACCGTACATCTGAATAGTACCTGTCCAGGGATTGTGCACAGATGGCCATCCACTGGTGCCCGAACTGCCACCGCGCCCAGCACTGAAACCACCAGGAGGTCGGTAGTTTTTGTTCTTGTTCTTGCCGCGATATGAAGCACCAGGAGCAGGTCCTGTCCCGCTGCCGGCCTGAGGCCCATAACCTGTGACGTGGGGGTTTGTCACAGGAAAGGGCGGGCGAGGAGGCTGAAAAGCAGGAGGGCGCGGCGCTGAGGAGTTGCCGCCGGCTGTGGCGACCATGGCAGTGGACGGTGCGCCTGGTTTACCTCTCATCTCGATCTCCTCAAGCTGGAGATCAGCCCGAACACTGGCGAATGACGGGAATGGTTTGGTGCGCTTGATGATGGCCGTCGTATATGAAAATTTCTCGTTGAGGCCAGGGAGAGTGGTGAGCACTAGGGTCCGGTCTTGGACTGGCTCGCCCAAGTCACTGAGTGCATCTGACATGCCCTTGAGGCGACGGCAATAGCCGGAGATGGACAGATCAGCCTGCACAAAAGAGCGAAATTCGATGTCGAGGATCATAGCACGGGACTCCTTGTTACCGAGGAATTGTTCTTCAACACAACACCAAGCCATTCGTGCCGTGATGTGAACATCACGACCGCCCATCACGAACTCCAGTAGATCGACGGTGAGCGTGGTGTAGATCCAATGCTTGACGGTGGCATCCATGCAAACCCACTCTTCATCATCGGAGAGTTAGTCGTTCGAGAGAACGTGACTGTCGAGGGCGTACTTGGCGAGGACGGTGAGGAAGAGCCCACACCACCGTGCATACACGGTGGAGTTGAAGTCGAGGACGAGGGGCACCAGAACTTTGAAGTTCTGGACTGCCACAGCTTGCTGATGAAGAAGTGCCGTGGATTGGGCGAGTGCAAGTTGACGAGCAGCCTCGGCGTCTTGCACTTCTTTTTCTCGATGAAGACGTGCAGCCTCAGTGGCAGCCGTAGTGATTGTGTTGCCGTCCGTGGCCATTGGAGGTGGAGAATACGTAGAAGATGTAGAAAAGATGGGCTACGTCGCGCCGGAGAGGATGGCAACGACAGTCGGAGGCAGGTAGGAGATGGTGGCGGCGCTGGTGCCGCTAGGATTGCGGAAGCGAAAAAGGAGCAGGATCGGTGCCGTGAACTCGTGATACCATGTTAGACGAGATAATCACCCACTATATTGATTCATTATCAGAGAACGATACATATAGGCAGCTGGCCATGCGGCTGCGTGGTTAACCTAGGCTACGTGTGCATGGGCCTGTAGTGCGAGCACATGGGCCTTGAGACGTGATTACAGAGAGGCCAAAGGCCTAATACAATCATTAGTCTAACAATAACTACCTTGGGCCCCCACTTTCCATGTGCATTTTTGTCTGTGGATTGTGGTTGTGTTAACTTGGCCATGTTCAGCCTATGGAATAGAAAATTTATGTGGCTCATTAAATTAGCCTCACTTTGATCTACAAATAAATAATAATATAAATAAGAAGCTAAATTTCTTGTGTTCTTATAACTGCCATAGTACCCACGACTTCATTCCCAAAAAGCACTTCCCCAACGCATGCACACTGCTTTGCTCTATTTATCTGTTTACTCACACTAGCCAGTACAAAATTTACATTAGCTAATGCCAATCTAAAATATTCACCGCACAACGTGTGTTATGGTCGGAATGAGAGGCTTGCAGGAAGCACATTCAACTGGTTGCGTGGAGTGTGCAGCTAGCAGATGCACTCAGATTTACTTGTGACCAACAAGAGTAAGTTTGTAGATGACATACTGTCGTTGCAAGGAGAATCGCAGCCGTTCCCTGTTTGGTTGTTGCAGAATCATGTGCGTTCAGATAGCTGCGCCTGTTCAGCAAGCTATGTTGTTGCGGAGGATTTAATTTCTTGCAAGCATTGAACCGGGGATTTTGATACTTCATTTCCTAAGAATGCACACGTTGGATGGCGAACATGAATATCAGTCTGCACGTGGGGATTAATTAATTAACTTGGGAGGTGATTTGTTGGAAGCATTAGATATATCTAGATAAGAATACCAAAATAAACTTGACGGTGTGTTACGTTTGAACATTGTATTATCTTTGGCCTTTTGCTTCAATCTCTTAATTTTCCTTTATGTTTAACTGTGGCGTTTTCTTTGCAAAGGAAAAAAAAAAAGCATTAGCCTGGCAAACATGAACCGCGTGTGAGCACGAGAGCAGATGTAAGTACGTTGTAGGCAATGAAAGAATTCACCGCTCGCTGATGTAGATCAACGTGGTGACAAGCTCGTCAGAGGTTTCCATGCATGCATTCTGTTCTTTTTGCGTTGAGAACCAGTCGATTACAGCTTCATGTTCTTATATATTATCTCCAGTAGAAGTACACTGCTGTGAGATACTCCAAACGTACACAAATAAGGATCAAATGGAAGATGAATTGCGTATGTTTGTGACTACCCGGAGTCATAACTTAGTCGTAACCGCGTAGTCCTTTCAAGTCTTTCCACGAAAAATTGGACTAAGAGCACAAAGATGAAGGGACAGTTTTGCGTTCATGGCAATACATTAAGATTTTCAGAGAGTACACATTGCATACACCGGACAGCAGATACAACAAGGTACGCTCGATGGACAACCCTATTAAATCAATTTCGTCAGTTGAACTTCACCTTTCATACATATACACACACCAGCATTCAGCTGCGGTGGAATCTCTCCTTCCATAGCTCCATGTTCTTGCTTGCCCCTGTCATGCTAGCTAGGAAATTTCTACCCACACAATGCGTTGGAATGAAAGGCAGCGGGAAAACTTGTTTCAGTCCATAGAGCCAACGCTGCGGACACAGTGCAGACACCTGCTCGTGGCGAGCAGTGCTGATACACTTTCTCACGCGTTCCGTGTGGAGGTTGCTCTCTTGCGCGGCTGGAATCCACCGTCGCTCCACTGCCCAAAACCATGCGACCTACGAAGGATCCGACTCCAGTCTTCATGGGGAAGAGGGTATAGCCACCGCAACATGGTGGACGTCATTGCACCCTATCCTCACCTTGTCGGTTTAATAATCCTTGTTGCTAATGACCGGCGTCCTCTATCAGGCTAAGCGCTTTTGAACACAACCACCCTGCAAACGCAGTTCTTAATTAACTACAGGAGGTCACAAGCAAGGACACTCTGCAGTAAATCGGTCTCATGCATAGAAGAATTAAGTGCAAAGTAATTACAGTTCCAATGGTACGCTGACAGGATCAAAGCTGCTAGTTTGCTCTACCATGGAGTGGCAGACTAGTGCATCCATATGATTTTTTTTAAATTTGTTCATCCACTTGAACCAAGATAAAGAAGTGAAAACATGTTTTAACTATTTAAATTACTTTTACAAGTCTTAGCATACTAGTCGAGCCTTCCTCTCGGAACCGCTTGTGGTGGGTTTTGGAGGTTTGTTACAATACTTAGAGTTAATAATAATTATTTATCGATGAATTAGTTTAAGGATAAAAATTAAAGGTATCTGCTAAAAGGTACTGTAAGTTGTGGACCCATATAAAAATATTGACCTCGTTACTAATTTTTAAAAATTAATAGTTGAGATTAATTAAGAATAAATAGGTACCTCAGATACCTCTCAATTACCGTAACAAATCTCTTTCTTCAAATATGTTCTAGTGCTTCTGTGCATGAGCCCACCTCATGTAGATGGTTAGCTGGCTACCTAGTTTCACTTCTGTTCCAACCATTAAGAAGTCCTCGCCTTGCTATTAATTTTTATATAGTAGTACCATTCAGGCGCCGCGACGAAATATCCCTTTCCATAGTTCAATGTTGTTGCTTACCAAGATTGACGCATTGGAATGAGTGGTGCCAGGAAAACATTTTCGGGCCACGCCTATCGTTCTTGTGCACGGAGTGGACGTGCGCCAACACAAGAAGTGGCCACTTGGTATCTCAAGCCAACGGAACGTTCTCAGATCAAATGCCCACGCCATTTAGGGCCTTCTCTTGTGCCAATTGTTAAGCACATCGCTGATTATGTGCATTGTCAAATGTCTGCTCATCAGAGATAACTATCGCGCATTTTAAGGAGTATATTTGATTTCTTTTTGTTTATTGATATAGTTTACTCCTAACTTCAAAATTGCTGCTAGTATACGTAAGACATGAATGAACAGCTCAGGCAACGCAACTTCTCCAAGGTACTTGGACCCTTGGTGGATTGTGGCCCTCTTAAATCACTGCACCCTAGACCTACATCTTTCATATACGGCGCCCTGTTTACGAATAAATAATAGACGCTCCGACAGATAGAACATGAAGAAACTCGATCGCGTTCCTATATATAACGTCAAGAAATCTGTAAAGGAGATAGTATCATTCAGCTGTGATGAAATCCCGATCCATAGTTCCACCTTTCATGCATGTTCTTATACTTCCTCCAAGAAAAGTGTGTCCCGTGTGCAGCTGCATCCTCCTCTCCGTCGGCATGAGTGGCGGCAGGAACAGTTATTCTGGCAGGAGGAAGCGGACCTGTGGACAGATCATGGACACTAGTCGGGACGGACAGTTTTCGGCTTGGTTCCTGATGCCGATCACATCTTCCTCTGTGGGAAATGGAATAAGTAGTCTAGAATTTTGTTTTTAGGCCTTTTACATTCTTATTTTTTTTCCAGTAAAATTTCTATACTATAGCTATGAAAATCCTGCGTTCCAAATCAGCTCTTAGGATGTGGCGCCTTGTGCACAAATCAACTTCATATTTACTAGAGTACTTTTCGTTCAGCCTCATAAATGAACAGATAGGGTCATGCAACATTTCCTCTCCAAGGTACTACATGTACCCCTGATGGACTGCACTCTTGAATCAACATCATATTATTCATTATATGAATCATATATAGTGCCATTCAGCTGCAGCCAGATCCCGTTTCACAGTTCCATGTTCCCACCCAAAGAAAAAAGTGTGTCATCCAGTCTATGTTTCGGAATGAGCGGCACCGGGAACGCTTGTTCCGGCAAGAAGAGATACGTTGGTTGACTAACAGCAGACCGCCGGCCGACGTTACGGCTGCGTAGATGCTCGTCGGCTCCGTCTCGTACTTTCTCCTCTCGTATCTCTTAATTCAGCAGTCAATTCACGAGCAAAAGGTGGAGAAGCCACTGGACCGTGATCAGAAGCCTGGTCTCCATGCCGCTATGCGGCGTGTGCAAGGCAATCTTTCAGCTTTGCACTTATCTTTTCGAACGTTATGAGGGTGTGTGAGCACTGGGGATGCACATAGAGGCGGTGCCGGTCGATCAGATGGTTCAGGAGAATGATCTCTTCTAGTTTTCTGAAGAAATAATACATAGTATAAGCTCTGTGTATATTAGCTTGGCGTTTAATTCCAGGCGTGCGCACAATCAAGCGATTATGAATGGTTCCAGGTGAAAAGGCAGCTTTGTTTGCTTCAACGTGGAAGCTTGATCAGGCCTCAGAGTCGCTCCCTTCATTAACTTGTAAAACAAGACGAGTTGTTTGTTTAGTGCCCCTCTTTCTAAAAGAAATAAGGTTCCCAATTACTTGATCAGTACATCTATTGCACAAGGTTTTATATCATCTTAACAAATAATAAATCCAATTGTACTAACATATAGCTAAGGCACACATTATAAGAGTACTAGATTTTGATAAATTTTTTTTTTGTTGTTCCCAGCGTGAGCACGTCAATATACTAGCGCTAACTGACGAGACGCGAAGGTATTCACGTGCTATTTCACATTGACCAGACGAGGATCATTTGCTGCTACACGAGAGCGCGACTAAGCCCAGACATGTAATTGCGCATTTGCGGCTTGGTTTATAGCCTTGTTTTGAAGCCCAGGGACACCCGTACAATGAACAAGTACCATCCGTGACCGTATATTTTGCAAGCCCTCGGCCCTCAGGTGCCATTATATATGTGTACTTTGGTCGCATGCATCACACATCTTCACACTCCATCGATCAGGTCATATACATGCATGTCACCCCTTGTAAAACCTTGCAAGGAGAGTGATCTACTACTACTACCAGCCAGTGCAGTGCAAGCTAGCAACTGGTGCTGATGCGAAGTTCTCGCGCGTGCAAGACCGATGACTACGTAGTACTTCGGCATGAGCGGTGTCAGGGAAACACAGCCTCGCTTCATCTGCAATTCACGACCTGCAAAATTACTCCTTTCGTGACACCAAAGACGACTATGCGCATCAATCGAGCCTGGAGCACGCTGGGCTCGTCAAAGCTGTATGCTCGTGCTTCGCGTCACCGCGTAAGTTTTCCTTTCGCTAGCGATCGCGTAGTCGGCATATGCTTCCGGGAGTCCGTACCCGCTAGGCGAGGCATGTGAGCCGGATGTTGTGGGCGAGTCGGCTGCAATGTGTAAGTAATAACAGAACGACTGCTGTAGAAATCCTAGGATCCGTTTGTATTTTTGAAATTGAATTCATTTTAATAATTAAAATTAAGCATAAATTAATTAAGCTAATATAGTTGTATATGAAATATATTTGCATATTTATTGTTAAGCATGTAAGAGACATATTTATATATTGCATTTCTATTGTAGAGAAGTGAGTTGAAGAGTGTGTTATAAGTTAGAGAATATAATTATAGCATAATAATTTATAAAATCTATTTTTGTTTCTCACCCTATGAATTTGAGATAGACTTATTTAAGAGTTTCGAAAATTTGTGAAATGTCAAATTTCAAGGCCAAATAACTTAGTGGATTACGTAAATTTCAATTCTTTCCAAACGAAGGAATCCAAACAACCCCTAAAAAAATTCTCGATAGGAAAGTCTAATTCAATATTATAACTATTTAGTCTTCTCATTTATTATCAACTCTAAGTGTCTATTACAATTTAGTAATAGCTTTGCTAACAACGATCCTAGGAGTGGTAGTTTGGAACAGGTTCACGTGCATACCACTGCTGGCCGTTCGTAGCTTCAGAATTACCTATCGTGCATTTTAAGGAGTGACTTATATTTTTGTTCGCTTGTGATATACTCTTTTTATTTTTAAATTGATGTTGCTGTTAATTTTTACCATCAATTTTAACATTGGATCTATTCGGTTCAGATTTTTCCGACGGCAGCTACGGCGTTCGGCACTGTAGCCATGTTTGCAACAGTAAACAGTGACGCTGGAAATCGCTATAAAAATCTCATTCGAACCAACCAATTCATTTTATTAATTTTTTGATAAATATTATTTATTTTGTTATAATTTAATTTATTATTAGAATTATTTAATCATAATTTAACATTTTACATATTTAAATTAATTTTTAAATAATATAAAATAGTCTAAGTTACTATTAAAAGTCAACGGTAACATCAATTTAAGATTTAGAAACGAAGAGAGTACTTTACTTCAAAATTGCTTATAGTATATTGAGTAAGACATAAACTAACAGATCAGGCAACGCAACTTCTCCAAGTTACTTGCGCCCTTGATGGATTATAGTCCTCTTAAATCACCTCAACGTCCTTCATATATGCCTCTTTGTTTAGGAATAGTTGACGCTTCGCAAGAGAGAACACGAAGAAAATCGATGGCGCTCCTGTAATAAAACGTCAAGAAATCTGTGAAGGAGAGAGTATCATTCAGCTGTGATGAAGAAATCCCCATCCATATTTCCAACATCCATGAATGTTCTTACGTATATTTCGTCCAAGAAAAGTGCGCCCCGTGTGCAGCCTCCTCTTCGGCATGAGTGGCGACAGGAACAGTTATTCTGGCAGGAGGAAGCGGACCTGTTGACAGATCATGGACACTAGTCCAAGGGACGTGCACTTTTCGGCTTGGCCTGTTCCTGACACAATCACCTGCTGAAATTAGTCTAGATTTTTTGTTTTTTAAATGTGGCGTCTCATGCACAAATAACATTCATATTTATTGAAGTACTACTTAGGCCTTCTCTGGAATGCGAGAATTTTTTTTTCGTTTTTTTTGTAAAATTAAATTGATTTCTGTGAGATTTTTGTAAAATTCTTACATTTTAAAAGAGATCTTATCATTCAGCCTTGGAGTAGATAGCATCTTGCAACATTACCTCTCAAGGAACTATATGTAACCCTGATAGACTGCACTCTTGAATCAACTTCACATACAGTGTATTCTTTTTTTTCGAAGGGGGATTATATTAATAAAGTAGCACATTACATCTCCGAAACTTCACAAGCAACACTCGAGAAAACTGAAAAATACATCACACACTTCCCGATTTTCCGATAATCCTCAACATCGCCAACACTCCCATCCAAGACAGATCATCGACGCCGAGCAAATCTCACCTTTCATCTCCACGAGTGACTCTAAAGTATGATCACGTTGTAAGAGCCATCGACTGAATTTTCTTTCAGAACGAATTATTGTCGATGAACAAACATCGTTCGTCAACTCGCAAAGACGAAAATAGAAAGAAAAGTCCAACACCACTGACCCAGAGGTCAGCAGTTCCATGTTCTCCGCCCAAAGAAAAGTGTGTCGTGTAGCCTACGCTTCAAAATGAGCGGCACCGGGAATGCTTGTTCCAGAAAGGAGACATATTGGTAGACTGACAGCGGACCCACCCGACGTTACGGCTGCTTAGTCGCTTGTTGGTCCCGTCTCGTGGCAGCTTCATCCATCACCTTGCTTAATTCAACAGTTAATTCGCGAGCAAAACCTGCATAGCCAATGGACCGTGATCAGTTTTCTTAGAAATAAAAATGACCGTGATCAAAAGCCTGGGCTCCAGGCAGTGACGCGGCTTGTGCAGGGCAACTATTAAGCGTTGCACTTATTTCTTTAAAAAAGCTGTGTGTAGGTGTGTAAGCGTTGAGAATGGACGTGGAGGCAGTGTTGAAAAGATGGTTCAGGGGACTGAATCTCTTTGAAGAAATGCATAAATGTTCTGTTCTGGCTTGGCCTTTCCACGCAGGCTCGCTCATGTGAACATACAAGCGATTATGAATGGTTCCAGGTTAAAAGAAGGATTAATTTGATATCTGCCTATTATAATTTTGTTAAATTTAAAATATGTCATTCAGACTCACATGTCATTTACTTACAAGATTTATCTATCATTGATATACCAATGACATATTTTAAAGTTTGCAAAATTATAATGACACATATCAAATTCACCCTTAAAAAAACCGTATCACACTCACAGCTGTCTCTATGGAGCTACTAGATGACAAGAAGAATCATGTCACAGAAAACCATCAACTCATATCTCTCAAAGTGAAGTAATGCATGCCTGTAAACAAATTATCGATCCTTATATTTGGACCTCTGCATCCAACATCGTCAATCTGGTACGTAACACAAAATTCCTTACCCCGAGAAGCAAGCAGCTCATCATCGATTTAGATTCGCTTGCTGCTTGCAGATTATCAGTTCTTCCTCGAAGGACCTACTAATGGCTTCGGAATGCGTAGCATGCTCTCGCTCCCTAATGATCTCCAGGAGCTGTGCTGTGGTGGTGCACGCATGGACGGCGACCATGGCTCAAACATGATGAGAGCTCGCGTGTTGTGATCTACTCCTACTAGGCTTCTTGAAGTTCCAGTGCCAACAGAATGCAACGCACCTCTGTTTGCTGTTCCTGGTGCTCTGTTCGCTTCAACACGGAAGCTTCAGTCCCTTCGTTAACTTGTAAAAACAAGATGAGAGTTGTTTTATTGTGTTTTGTTTAGTACCCCTCTTCCGAAAAGAAATAAATATCCTAACTTAATTAGCACAATTTATCGCACATGGTCATACAAAAAATAAGAAATCATATTTGTACAGAAATTTACTCGCACACATTATTAGGAGTACTAGATTTTGATTTTTTTTTTTGTTCCCAGTGTGAACATATCCTACAAAAAAAGTGTTGCTGGGTAGGTATGTATTGCAAGTATCGCTAGCTAACTCACGTGACGCCATGCGAAGGTATTCAGGCATTATTTCACATTGACCAGATGAGGACCCAGCATTTGCCGCAACTCGAGAGCCCAGAGACCGGGCCGGCCCGACAGGTAGTTGCGCACTTGTGACGTGGTTTATGGCCTTGTTTTGAAGCCCAGAGACACCTCACACCCTTGACGAACAAGTACCTTCCGTGACCTTATATTTTGCAACGCTCTGGCCTGATTATATATGTGTACGTTGGTGCATGACGCATCTTCACACCCCATCAGGTCTCATACATGCATGTCACCCCTTGGTAAACCTTGCAAGGAGAATGAACTACTTCTGCTACTTGCCAGTGCAGTGCAAGCAAGCAACTGGTGCTGATGCAAAGTTCTTGCGCTTGCAAGACCGATGACTACGTAGTAGCAGTACTTCGTCGGCATGAGCGGTGTCAGGGAAACACTGCCTCGCTTCATCTGCAATTCACGAGCTGCAGAGTTGCTCTCTTCGTGACACCAAAGACGACTATGTGCATCAACCGAGCCTGGAGCACGCTGGGCTCTTCAAAACTGTATGCTTGTGCTTCGCGCAACCGCGTCAGTTCCGCGATCTCTACCGGACGCGGCACCGGCATGCGCCTCTCGCCGCTGGCAATCGCCAGATACAGGATGTGAAGCGGATCATGTGGACGAGTGGGTTGCAAGATCTCAAATAACTCTGTTTAAGTACAACTGTCATAGGCATCCCTGTACAAAGTAAAGTCTCGATGGAAAGTTCGAAGTGTCTGTTACAACTGTTTAGCATCCTCGTTTATCCTCTGTAACTAACAACTATCCTGTTAGTGATTTGGGAAACGAATAGATCGCAGGACGGCCGAATTCAGTTGTTCTGTAGTTGGGCAACCGTGCAGCTGCAGCTGCTGCTGCCCTTGGCCTCACGCCTTAATGCCCAAACCCCCAAACAAATACTAGATGCGATAAGACATTCATCACTGGTTTGCCAATCGATAAAATAAAATTTGTGCAACCGCGGCGTTGACCGCCTCGCACTCCACTGCACTGAGCAAACTCGACATTGCTTCGTAGAAAGCCCGCGTGACCTGGTCCTGACTCCTGAGCAGCAAACACACTGCCATCCAGCATTAGCTCGCAACTTATTAGATTTTGTAGTTTGCAGCTAGTAATTTCACCGCTGGCACCATTACTAACTAATTTGGGGATGAGCGGCACTGGGAAAACACGTTCCACAAAATTTAGCTGTTGGATATCAAGCGGTCACTTCAGACGTTTTTGTCAACAGCGTGCTGTACGCTTGCATCCGCCGTTCACCGGAGTAGGGGTGGTCCTTGTAGCAGGCGCAAGGTTTCCAACAGAGTTCACCGGAGACATTCATCTGCTTCTTGCCAGCCTAGTAACCTTATACATCAGTATGAAATTTTTCTCTGAGCTGGATAGACGTAGATTAGCATAAGTGACAGTTTAGGAAAATAGTTTGCTTTCTTCTCAGAGAGAACTTTTACAAAAAAAAAAAACAATAGTTTTAAGCTCGTAGGTGGGTATATTCTTATTTCAGTTGCTTTGCAAGTCTAGCCCTTGCTCCTGGGCCTTGCGTTAAGTTGTTGGCGCTTCTCGCGCTTTGTAAATTTTGTTAACTCTATTTGTCCTTATAATGAAAATTTTCGGGCCTTTCAAAAATAGACACGGATCATCACAGGTGATTTGTGTCGTATTGATTATTCCATCTACTTATCGCCTTGAATTGCTTCCAGTTTGACTCCGTATGAGACCTATTTATTGGTGAACATGCTTTAAGAAATTTGCGTGTGTAAGGACAATTATGTTGCACACCAACTTGGTAGATGCCCATATATACCATCTCTTCTCATCACAAGTCTCAGTTCAGTACATACCTCCTGCCATTGTGAGTCTGTCATCGTTTGCATTCTTGTATACTGCTACTACTTACGTTCTAGATAAGAGGAAAACAATGCCCAGACCAGACTCGATTCCAACGCAACATATATATATATGCATGCACACGCGCGGATGGTTTGGAGTGGGTGGCACCAGGAAACCAAATTCCACGTCATGAAGCACATCCACAAGAGTGTGTTACATGGGTGTGCCAAATCTTCCACGCATCCATAGGAGAAGGAACAAGCTTTGCTGGGTAGGTATGTAGTGCCCTCCGTTCTAAATTATAAGTATTTTTAAATTTAGTCAAAGTTAAATTATTATCAGTTTGACCACTAATAATATGTATAATTAATAATATTGTATCACATAAAAATTATATTTTTAATCTATCATGAAATAAACTTTTATAAAAAAATATATTTTTATATTAAAAATTATGTAATTTTCTTAATATTATTAGTAAAAGTAAACAAATTGACTTTATTCAAATTTACAAATTCTTATATTTTGAAACAGAGGTAGTTTATATTAGCGCTAACTCACGAGACGCGATGCAAAGGTATTCACGTGCTATTTTGCATTGACCAGATGAGGATCATTTGCCGCTACACGAGAGAGCGACTAAGCCCAGACAGGTGGTTGCGCATTTGTGACGTGGTTTATGGCCTTGTTTTGAAGGCCAGGGACACCCGTGATGAGCAAGTACCTTCCGTGACCGTATATATTGCAAATGCTCTGGGGTGACTATATATGTGTACGTCGGTGGCGTGACACATCTTCACACGTTGTCCAACAGGTCACTACATGCATGCCACCCCTTGGTAAACCTTGCAAGGAGAGTGCACTACTACTAGCGAGTGCCGTGCAAGTAACCGTTGCTGATGCAAAGTTCTTGCGCGTGCAAGACCAATTGTTACTAGCCAGAGCAGTGCAAGTAACCGTTGCTAATGCAAAGTACGTACTTCGGCATGAGCGGTGTCAGGGAAACATGGCCTCGCTTCATCTTCAATTCACGAGCTGCAACGTTGCTCCTTCCGCGACACCAAAAACGACTATGCGCATCAACCGAGCTTGGAGCGCGCGTGGCTCGTCGGTGCTGTATGCTCGTGCTTTGCGGTACCGCGACGGTGCGACGATCTCTATCCGCCCGCGGCACCGGCATGCGCCTCTCGCCGCTGGCACCCGCCAGAAACAGGATGTGAAGCGGATGATGTGGACTAGTGGGCTGCAACATCTCAGATAACTCTGTCTTTCTAAGTATAATTACCGTGAAAATCATTTACAAAGTTCTCGACGGGAAATCCTCTTAATTTACCGTCTGTAGTTAATCAATGACGTGAAGCACGGTTGAATTCGGTTGCTCTGTATTTCTGTAACTGGGCAACCTTGCAGCAGCTGCTGCCCTTGGCCTCACACTTTAATGCCCAAGGCCCAAACGAATAGATGTGCTAAGGCATTCACTTTTTTTACAATCTATAAAATAAAATTGTGCAACCACGTCGATCGTCTCGTACTCCACTGCACTGAACAAACTCGACATCGCTTGGTCCTGAGCAGCAAGCACACTGCCATCCAGCTTTAGCTCGCAGCTTCTTATTATAGCTTTTGTAGTTTGGCAGCTGGTAATTTCCTCGCTGGCACCATACTAAAATTTGGGGATGAGCGGCACAAGGAAAACATGTTCCACGGGAGCCTCTGGTGTTGGATACGAAGCGGGTCGCTACCTGCTTCAGCCGTTTTTGTCAACAGTGTGTTGTACGCTTTGCATCCGTCGTGCACCAGGGTGGGGGTGGTCCCTGTAGCATTCGACCAATCGCTGGAGGCTACAGATTATGTAGAAGGGCTCAAAGACTCGAGCAGAGCCAAGTGAGGCATTCATCTGCTTGTTGCCAGCTATAGCAGCATGATTTTTTTCTGAGCTGAATGGAAATAGACTAGCAGAGATGACAGTTTAGAATATCAGTCCACAAAGATGATCTCGAGACAAATACTAAAGCAGTCCGGTCTGCTTAGTGTGGGAGGTTGACTGGCTGAAATACATGAGCTATGGAATTGTAACATCAAATAATTAAAGTCTGCTTATGAAATTTTCAAGATTTAGGATTCAACTTTAATATATCATTTTAATACTCATCTACTTGATTGAAATACACGCTATATATGAGAAAAAATAACTAATTATTCTTACAATAGAACTGAAATATAGCAACCTTTTATCGTCTAAACAAAGAGATCCATAAAAAAACAATTTGATTTCCTTTTAAAGAAAATATTTTGTTTTCTTCTCAGAAGGAACTTATAAAAAACAGTAGTTATAAGCTCGTGGGTTGCAGGCCATACATAAACTGGTGCTAACTCTATGATACTACTGGTACCAACTCATAATTAACGGTAAATTGTCACCTTTCACATTGATCAGACAAGGATCGTTACAGGTGATTTGTGTTGATTATTCTATCTACTGATTGCCTTAAATTGCTTCCAGTTTGACTCCGTGTGAGACCTAACATATTGTGTGCACATGGTATTAAGAAATTTGCGCTTGTAACGAGATTTATATCGCAAACCAACTGGCAGATGTCCATATATACTCTTGCACTTCTTGTCACATCAAGTTGCAAAGTGGGTTGGGTATCGTTGCACCCGCGAGCCGAATTGTTAACCGTAAATTAAATATGTGAATTTTATGAGAAAATATAGAGAAAATATACGGTCATTGCGAAAATCCAATAACTTATCCACTCAACACACAATTTACCACTCTATTATTACATATACACAATTCAAAAATATTAGTAACTTTAAAGTCATAATTTTTTATTGTTCTAGTGAGTTTAAAGTTAGACCTTAGAATTAAAATCTCGCGTTCACACTATAAAATTTCAACAAATTTGACTAAAATTTGTTAGAAAATATTCTAAATAGTAGTAAGCAACTTCATGCAAATTTATGTAAGTAAAACAAACATAATAAAGTGGCGGTTTTTTTAGGGTTGTTACGGACATACTCGCTTGTCCAGTGGGCTTTGCGGGCGGATCACTGTTAAACCGCAAAGAATATAACGTTGATCTGCAAGAGCCACTAACAAAAACTTTGCAGAGCGGATATGCGAATTCGCAATAATACACATCCCACTTGATGGTCACAAGTCTCAATTCACTATATACCCCACCCCCCCTGACATCGTGGTTCTGTCATCGTTTGTATATTCTCATACACTTATGTTTCGGGTATATCATGCATCGACTCCACAAGAAAATATGATGTGCAACGTGCCGGATCTTGTTCCTCTGCTATGTCATTTACCCTGTTCTGTAGCTTACTATCTATACACTGTACTTTCACGTTAGAAGTTTTCCTGGATGGCAGCGCGATGTAGATGTAAGTATTTGATTAATCAGTTTCAAACCTTCCACGTATCCATAGGCGAAGGAACAAGATGAGGGGAGGCAGTAGTTTGGATTCTTCCACTCGCACTGGCTGATCAACAGTGTTAGCAAATAAACATCCTGGATTATCGGTCATGCTACTGTCCCATAGTGAAGGCAAGTAACAGCCCCATGCGGAACGGCAACAGTCTCATGCAAGCACTGGATGGCGGCACCGCAGGAGGCGGGATTAGTTATGATTTTTTTTTTGTGCTTATCCTGTGATAGTTGGCTTGTAATCTTTGATTAGTTGCTTTCTTTTTTATCCTCTTGTACGTGTACATATAAGTACCCGTGATGGTACAGATCGATCTATTCGATCTATTTTTCTACAATATATATTTTGTTTATCAGACATCACCGGTACTGTCAGCACACCGCACTTCTTGATGTGGAATACTCTTAGTATCAAGCTCACGTGCATTAAAGATTTGTGAAAGTATCACTGCGTTGATGGCGATGATATGGACTTGAACTTTTCTCCAACGTACGATCGATCAATTCATGCATCTGGGTGCATCAGGGCCTGGCAGGTTATTTGGTGAGCATTAAGGCTAGTGCACCTGTCTTGAAGTCCATGTAATAAGCAGTCTTCCGTGTTCATTTTTCCGCTCAGTTGTGACTATATATACATAAGCTGCTTCACGCATCTTTACACATTCGTTCACAGCTCATATGTCCCACTTAAAGTAAAGCACCGCCTTGATATATAACTTGGCAAGTACTAGTAGTGACTAATGAACTAGCGAGTGTGTCCAAGCCCGCACAAGGCGATGCTGAAAAGGGCTTGTGCGTGCAACCACGGCCTTGGGATGGGTGGTGCTGGGAAAATGTGATCTCGCGATATTATTTCTAACGGGTTTTCCGAGCTCTTCTGTGCAGCTCTACTCATGGGCGGCAGGCTAGGCAACGCTCCATGAGTCGAAAACAAATCCTTTGAGGGCCATCGCAAAACTGCCATGGATGCCACCTTTTTTTCTATTTCTACTCTAATTACCAGTGCTCTTCAAGCTCTATCGTGGTTACCTCCGTGCTTAATCTCTCAATGTCAAATTAAATGACATTTTAGACATCTGAACAACAAACAACACCCATCCAAAAACCCTGTTATCTCTCACTGAACTTGCAGAGTGTAATCTGTTGGTACTTTGGTAGCTTTTTCATACACTTCTTTCCAAACAGGTGAACTGATAGGCTCGATGTCCTGCAAGTCTAGCACCAAGCAGATTTAGCGACCCAACGCTCCGCTGCAGGATCTCAACTGGCCGTGGAGAAGGGGAGGACGGCCGATTTGAGGAAGCAGCTCTGAGACCCCTCGTTGCACGAAGAGGATTGTGGATGGCGGCTGTCTCAGACAGTGCAGAAGTGATGTCCATGGCGACAAGCGACATAGGCGCAGTAATAAAAGTTGTGGTAGTGAGTGGAGTAACTTTTTTATTGTTCTGTAGACACGTGATTCGGCTTCAGGTTTAGCACTTGTAATCGTATATGAATTCACATTTCATAATAATGTTTTACGAGAGATGTTATAATGTTTAAAGTTAATCACAATCATCTATTTTATCATATTTAATAGTTAAAAATAAAGAAATATCTACTCAAAGATATCAAAATGATAGATCCGATACCAATCTTTAAAAATTAGTGGTTGAGATTAATTAAATAGAAAAAGATACCTCTAATACCTCTCAAGCACCATAACATATTTTATATTTTAATATAACATTAGAATGTATTATCACTTAGACAACATAGAGTAGAGTAGGCACTTAAAAGAGAAAGACCCAGATCGATGTACGTTTTGCGATCCAAATGTTCATGCAGATACGAAACTCTCCGAGAGCAAGTAGGAACACACGATCGTGCAGGTGCCAGGTGCAGTGTGCACATGACAAGCACACGGCCAATCCCAAAATCAAATCCCTACCGCCGCAGCCACAAGCCGGGCTGCCGGAGTCCCCGCAAAATCTGCGCGCCCGTGCTCCCACGCCACGCCGGATTCCAGACAGCCAATCCGCGGCGCACACCTCCCGCCGCCTTATCCCCGCGTCACCCAATCGAGCCACGCCCCTTATCCCCTCGCCGCCTTCGCGCGCGCCTCCTTCTGATCGCGCCCGCCGAGAAAATCTCACTCGGCCTCTCCTTTCTTTCCCTCCTCTGCTCCACACGCACCGCGCGCGTGCTCGCCGGACGCATCATCAGCAGCAGCAGAGATGGCCGCCCTCGCCGCGTCCTCCACGGCAGCCTTCACCGCCAAGCCGCGCCTCCCGCGCGCGCGCTTCGCCGTCTCCTGCTCCGCGTCCAACTCCGACAGCAACAACAACGGCGTGTCGGTGTCGTTCCCGGCGTCCGTCAAGACCTTCTCGGCCGCGCTGGCGCTGTCGTCGGTGCTGCTCTCCTCCGCCGCGACGTCCCCTCCCCCCGCGGCCGCCGACATCGCCGGCCTGACCCCGTGCAAGGAGTCGAAGGCGTTCGCCAAGCGCGAGAAGAACTCGATCAAGAAGCTCACGGCGTCGCTCAAGAAGTACGCGCCCGACAGCGCGCCGGCGCTCGCCATCAACGCCACCATCGAGAAGACCAAGCGCCGGTTCGAGAACTACGGCAAGTTCGGCCTGCTCTGCGGCTCCGACGGCCTGCCGCACCTCATCGTCAACGGCGACCAGCGCCACTGGGGCGAGTTCATCACCCCCGGCCTGCTCTTCCTCTACATCGCCGGGTGGATCGGGTGGGTCGGCAGGAGCTACCTCATCGCCATCCGTGACGAGAAGAAGCCCGCCATGAGGGAGATCATCATCGACGTCGAGCTCGCCACAAAGATCCTCCCTAGGGGATTCATCTGGCCTGTCGCTGCCTACCGTGAGCTCATCAACGGAGACCTCGTCGTCGACGACGCCGACATCGGCTACTACTAAGTGCATGCCTCTGCATGGCTGCTGCCTAGGTACTTAAGCATCCATGGCTCGTCGTTGCTCGTTGTCTGTATCAATGCTCAGACAGCTGATGGCTATTACTGGAATCCGATTAATATGTCCCCTGTTCCTTGTGTTCTTGCTTGTTTTACAGTTGGGCACTTGGGCAGCCAGGAAGAGGTGGGCTTTTGGTGTAGGAGCTGGTAGGATACTGTATGGAGGAATGGAAAGCTCTGTTGTATCTATGAAACTGAAGCATTGTATAACTCTACCTCTCTCTTGTGTGTATTCACCCTCTGGAAAATTCTTGAGAATCATTTCGTGATACGTTTGTTGCACCTCCATGTTTTTGTTAGTACTACTATTGGTTGTCAACATAGACAGACAAGAACTATATATAATTTCCTATTTTGAGAATAAATTGAACAAGAATCTAAGATCAACTAAAGTAGAGAACAAGTTATTAGATTAGAAAATTATATAAACTCCGTCGGTTCTGATTTCTGAACCCAGTACAGAAAATAAGGAATGCAGAGAGTTGAAAACGATTGCTTTCAGTAGACAAAAGTACTGCTAAGAAGTAAAGTTTCAGTGTTGATGTAGCGAAGCATGCTCCTCCTTCTCTAGCTGAACTCTGCTCCCTGACGAAGTGGAAATCATCTTATGCGTGCTTTGGCCATGGATGATCGGTTCAGCTAGCCATTGCATTGCCGATGGACTGCCCTCGTGAACTTCGTGTGATTAAGTTCAATTCATCGAACATAGCAACTGCTGATCAAAGGATCTAACTATCTCGTAATCACGAATAACATTCGCCGCTCAATTTATTATATTTAAGATGACAAAAGTACTCATAATCTCTTGGAAAAGAATAGTTCAAAGGAAAGGATTGTAGCTAGTGTTCCATTCTTCAGTGTCACTCTGAACAAACTATCGTGCCAATCCTAGTATTCGTACTGAACAAACACTGGTATTGATACCTGTAAAGTTGACGCGGATTTTCTCATGGGCCCCGTCATGCGGGGGACGCGCCTGCCGTCCGGAGACCCGCGCGAATGGACGTGTTTTTTCTAGGGAGGCACTTTGTCAGGGGCACAGAGCGAGCCGCCCCCGGATAACGGGGGCAGTGAAGTCCGCTTTTCTCCCTGTAAAGGCCGCCATCTCTGCCGAACCCACGGGCCACGGAAATCGGCCCGTCTCCACTCGTCCGTTCCACCTCCACTGATTCACTCCCGCTCCTAACTCCCCTCCCTGCTTCTTAACCCCACGGTGCCGCCGCGCCGGCGACGCAACGCCTCTCCTTCTGGACCTTCGCCCTTCCCCTCGTCTGCTCCCCACAACGTCACGGCGGAATGGCGGGAGGGGCGCCGTCGGCGTGGGGCCCGAGCCCGGCGCTCGTGACCGCGCTGGTGGCGTTGCTGGGGCTCGGCCTCGCTGCCTACATCGTCGGTCCGCCGCTGTACTGGCACGCGGTCGAGGCGCTCGCGGCGGCCCGTGCGTGCCCCGCGTGCGACTGCGACTGTGACGCTCGCTCGCTCCTCGACATCCCGGAAGGTCTGCGCCGTTTTCCGTCTAGATCGTGCCGCGAAGTAGCTTCTGGATCCTGGCGCGGCCGCTCGCGAGATCCGATCCGTTAATGTGTCGTTTTTACCATGACATGGCGTCGTCTCTCTTAAGCAGATTAAGCAGTGCATTCCTAGCTGCAAGTTTTTTTTTTTAGCTAGTAGGAAGTACTGTATTATATATTGCTGTGGGCAAGGAATCATAGACTATTCTTGTGGATATTTCTTGGTTTCTTTCTTTTCGGTCCACAAATAAAAGCTTATCTGCTTTCTAAGCTTTTTGTAGCTGTTTAGGAATCATATTTTCTTTAGATGTTGACCTTGTGATCAGTACTGCTTGTGATGGCGTTCACGTGTTTCTAGATGATGGAGAAAAGAATCGGAGGAAAACTTAGATCTTGTACTTTGCTTACATTAGTCTATTAAATTTGAATGTTCAGATTTATTCATGCTAAAATCACCATATTGTTGCATTTATTATTGTGATGTTGTAAATTGATGGGGGTGATTCAAAGGTCTAATTTTATCTTTTCAAGAAATAGAATATAGGAGTTCTAATCTAAAACTTTCTAGATGGGAAGTCTTAGCATACTCCGTATCAATGTCTAGTTGCTGAATATAGGAAGATGGATCGATTTTGTTTTGGTGTTATCTTCTGTTTTAATCTGTGATCATGCTATGGAACCAAAATAGTTTTGCTAGAAAGCTTAAGATTCTTTTTTTGTCTTTTTCATGAATATAGATTCTGATTCACCTAAATGCCTCCACGCAATTGTGAGAGGTAGACAGAAGCATACGCAAGAGTAGACCTTTCTCCTTACTCGTTATCTCTGAATGTGAATTACATTGTCAAAACCATTAGCACTTTGTTACGGAGTATCTGATTATCTCTGTGATTAAAAGAATCATGATAATGGACCGCTGACAGAGTGCCTATGTAAATTCATCTTCTGTAACTATATTTTGCAGTTGACCAGTAACTGATTATATCTTCTTTTGTTATGTGTCACAGATTGTGCTAAACAATTCAAAGGGGTTAAAAATCGTGCATCTGGTGAAGAAACAGAAAAGAGTTTCACGGAACTACTCATAGAAGAACTGAGGCAGAGAGAAGAGGAGGCAACACAAGCACAGCAACAAGCTGATGTAAAGTTGCTTGAGGCCAAAAAATTAGCTTCACAATATCAAAAGGAGGCTGACAAATGCAGCTCTGGTATGGATACCTGTGAAGAAACTAGGGAGAAATCAGCTGAAGCATTTCTCCAACAAAAGAAACTAACTGCTATGTGGGAGCAAAGGGCTCAGGAGCTAGGATGGAAACCTGGAAACATGAAATCACAACGGAGGTAGAAATCAAATGCGCTAGTGGATCTAATATCTTGCAACAGACATCTCATTGCATATACAGTCTACAAATAATTCAAGGTGACAGGAGACTAGCGTTTCCAGTTCAGAGGACTCATCTCAATTTGTATACCACAAGATTCCCTGTTCATAGTAAATTTATGTTCAATTTGTACCATACTTGTATTATTACTGTTTATGACACAGTGTGTGTTAAAATGGTCACAGGATGACACTGACCCGCATGTAAACCAGGAAGGGGTTATTAGTTGTTGTCTATGGATGATGGTACAGCAATAAGAGAAATGATTGTGGTTCATTTTGCTAGCTGGATTTCTTTGTTATGTATAGCCTCTCCTTTTATAGTCTTGTTTACCTTCTTCCCACTGGCATTCATTAGCAAATACATATGTTTAGTTTTACTTGTATAAATTTAAACTTGCCATTATGATATTTCTCTTTTCCCTTGTATTTCACTCTTAATTAAAAACAAACAATTTAAGACGAATCATTTTTCAATATTTTTCTGGACATGTGCAAAACTATAGCTGATAGCTTTCATTGTTCTGTTTCGCTTTCAATGGTCTGTACTATTTCCTGCTTGTTAGGCATGCTCCATTTTGCTAGCTTAGCTATCCCTCATGTCTACCCTAATTCATGAAATAAGTGCTTTTTCCCGATTAACTTACCTTGAAAATTTGAAAACAGATATCCAAAATACTATTTAGCCTGCCTTAAATAATTCTCTTGATTGTCATCGACTTTGCTTATGCAAATTTTACTTATTTGTCTTGCCTGGTGGGTGATTAGCTGATTGTGCCATTTTGGTTTGGACTGTTTCTGGTCTAACATCATTCTCATTTATTTTATGTTCTCAGCGCTGTGAATATTAAACGAACAATATGTGGCTTCTTTTGGTCAGAGAAGTACTATCTTGTCTGTTTGCTCAATTATTCAAGCATATTGAAAACAACTTGGGAAAAATTCATTTGATCTCCTTTAGGGAGCTGGGGGAGTCAAAATAGAGGGTCAACACAAGAAACATTGAAAACGACCCATGGTTTTTTTGTTATTAAAATTGCAGATAGTATATTTGATAACAAATGAAACATCTGCATCTGATTTTGATTAAAATTTCCAAGTTGCACACGCAAGCACGCATGGTAGAGCGCCAATGCTTCGCGTGCGCAGCTTTGAAGGACTTCTGAACATGTTATCAATCTAGCAATGACAATTCCTCTCAAAACAAAAATCTTGCAGTGAGAAATGAATGTCCAGGATGCATCTTTCTTCAGCTCGCTTGGATATCTTAAAGTGACAGGAGGTTCAAAAAAAAATAATGGCATGTTGGTTTTAATATACTTTATGATGCCAAATTACTGAGCTGCAAACTTTCAATGTTTTCCCCAACAATTTTAGTTAAGTTACAAACTTGCTTTGCTGAATCAGCAACATGATGTTGATCATTCATATCAAGCAAAGCTGAATAGTAGGTTTTACATATCTTTTGGAGAAAAATAAGCGTGATAAAATCATATGATTCAGATTAGGCCCAAATATATTTATTTATTTCCTTACATCTAGTCATTGGACGCACAACGCATAACATTGATCCTAACACGTGTGCTATATACACCGGATCAGAAAAGAAAATAGTGATTGCAGGCAGCCGCCAAAAATCTAACTGAGCAGCGGCCTCTGGAGCGGGGCCCTCCATGTCAGTGTTCAGCATTCAGGTACCTTGTCGGCTAATTCTGAGTCTAATACTCCTTGCACTGAAGTATTTGCTCTGAAGTCTGAAACTAGGCACTTCTTCCCTACTGATCAAGCAAATCTACAATCATGAAACGCTGTAGATGTTGGATCACTAATCTCCATGAACCTTGCAATGTCTTCCAAGTAGCCGTCCCTGTAGAATTCATTTGTTGCATGGTTCTGTTGGAAGGCAATGGTCATCGCCGGCGGATTCACCTGCGGCTTCTGCTCTTGCAAATCCGGCATAATTAAGGAGTTGAAGTTGAGCCACTGGTGGCTGTGCAGCTGGTAATCCCTGAAGATGCCGCTTCTGCCGCCACCGTTCAACATGTTCACTTGATGGCTGAGCTGCTGGTGGTGGGAGATGCCCGGAGCAGCTCCCGGCAGGCAGTTCATGTAATCGTCCCTGCCGTCTGATTCGAAGCTCCCTGTGTTGGAGCTCGAGTCCGCCGGCGGCGGGGCTTTGCCGCTGCCCCCTGCCGGCTGCCTCCACACCTGTTGTTGTTGTTGCTGCTGCTGCTGCCGCTTGTAGGTGATGTTTCTCTTGAAGATCCTGCAGATGGTCCAGACCTCCTGCATTCGGACACGCGAAAGTCGCGTCATTTCACAATCTTCCTACAGCTTCACTACACGTGCTTGCGACTGTTCAGGCTGTCCACACTTGTGCTAGTGCCTAGAAACCAAGACTATTCTGTGTGGAGACGTTGTGTGGCAATGAACTGTGAAGCGATGGAAATGGAGTACACGCAAGCATGGGGAGAGCTTACAGCTTCTTGCATGCTCGGGGAGGCATTGACGTCGGCGCCGGCCGCGGGCGGGAGGCGGAACTCGTGCATCATCCAGTCGGTCTTGGTGCCCTTGCCGGCGCTCCCGCAGTAGTACACGAGGGACTTCTTGAGCCCGATGGACTTGCCGGAGTTGGTCGCCGAGTAGATCGGCCGGTCGATGCCCGTCGCCTTCCAGAACCCGGAGCCGGTGACCCGGTTGGGCCTGATGCTGTTCCGGTACTTCCTCCCTCTCAGGCAGAAGAAGTACCATTCCTTCTCGCCACCAACCGTGCTCGCCTCTGAAAATTCCAATTTGAGATCTTAGTTTCTGCATGATGCATGACTGAATGAACTAAGAACAAGGAGGAAATAACATGTGCGTGCACTTACTAGGGAGGTCCCAGGGGTCATGCTTGTAGATATCCATCTCCTTGATGATCTCGATGCTGAGCGGCTTCCTCGCCACCTTCCGGCGAAGGTAGAACGTGACCAGCTCCTCGTCGGTCGGGTGGAACCGGAACCCCGGGAGCACCACGTCGTCTTCCTCGCCGTCTCCCGCCGCCATCAGCGCTTCTCCGTCGCTCTTCACCTTGTCCATGCTCACCGCTTCCCTCGAGAACTCCTTGGGCGCCACCATTGATTACCTCCTACTCGACACCTTACTGCCTAGCTTAATTTCTTGCCTTCTCTTCTGCAAATATTCTGCCCCGACTTTGATCGATGATTCGGTATGTTTATATTTCTTGGTGACGCAGTATTGTGGAGACGTCTTGAATTGGCCGCCCTTGCAACAAGGAGATGCAGTAAGCTTCTACGGATAGTGCATGATGGCCACAATGGCTTCCATGGATACTAGCTTATAAAGGGCCGGGGGAGCAGATGACATGGTCTCAAAGGGCTGTGTCACTACTTTGGTCGAAGTCATTGGGTTTGAATTCTCTTACGCACCATGTTGACGAATCTTCGGGGCCATTAGCTACTGCTCGCATAATAATAAGTAAAATAAATTTAGTCTAGCTCTGTTACTTTTCACCAGCAGCCTGTGGTTTGTGTTTGGAAAGGTACGTGCAACTTGGCACCTGCGAGGTGTGGCCATGCAGCAGTAGCCGTGCCACGTCCAAGTCATTTGGTGTAAGGTTGCTGAGAAATCAAAAGGAGCTGAGCTCAGGGTTTGACTAAGTTTCAGACTCGGTTTTGTTGATGAGAAAGGAATATCTATACAGATTATCTTTATCTGACCAAGGGAGGTTGTCTTTTAGTATACTCTGCGGCTTGAACATTTGGCAACTTTTTTTTATCAGATGTCTCCGATGAGACTTGAACATTTGGCGCAGAGAGAGAGAGAGAGAGAGAGAGAGTTCTTCAGCTTACAAGTTGATCTATTCTTGAATCTGAACAGAAATTGCATGACTGGCAAGTGACAAGTAGATCAAGGGGAAAAAAACACTTCGCCAAGATTGTACTAATAAGTCAATATACTTTTGGGTTAGAAATCATACATGGTTGACAGTATATCAAAACAAAATGGCAGCATGCACCTTCGAGAAGGTCCATAGCGTGGATGATGGCAACCTTATTGAACCCTTAGCTCGCTGCTCTGTCGGATTCTCTGCGTTGCGGCTCAGTACGCACCCCTGTATTTCTCTTTCAATTCTCACACAGACACACACTGTGCTTCGCATGATCTTCAGTTGCGGCGCAGAGGATCCATCTCGATGATTGATAAGCAGGCTTATAGTCTTGGGGAGAACATATACGAAGGAAATCAATGGGGGGACAGAACAGCATAGAGCCGTGTTGAAGAATGTTGGAACACCACACCAAGCTTCGTCTACCGATGGCCCGTCGGACCAGGTCAGCCGCTGCGTTGTCCCTGTCCGCCTCCTATCCCACCGGCGGCCAGCCCCACCGCCATGGCCACGTCAGCATCAGTTTCTCAGCCGTCAATGCACGTGCAGGGGACCCTGCAGGCCCGGAGCAACAAAAATCTTACTAGCAAGCCTTCCAGGAAGCTAATTTCTGGATTGATTAAGAGAGTTTAATGTTTGGTCAAAGCTTCTTCGAGCTGATATCATGCAGCTGTGATCCTGATCCACATATGAGTTGTAGTAAATAAAATTTGGGCTGCGGCTGCCATAGAATTTTACGGAAGCAGACAGGCTCACGTAGGACAGATCTTAGCAAGATTGTCTCAAGGGGTAAATATCTTGTTGTTAAATTTCTACTTTGAAGCAGTGGTAAAAGTAATTTGAAGACAAACGAGACCATGTCCTAGAGTATTAGCTCTGATTTTAAAATATCGACAGGGTTGACTTTTAAAGTTATTTTTATCATTCATCTTATTAAAAATTTACAATAAATATAATATATTTTATTATAATTTACTTTATTATAATAATATTTAAAATATGATTAATAATTTTATATATTTGCATAATTTTTTTAATAAGATAAAATAAAATTAAAAATTAACGGTGTCAATATTTTAAAACCAGAAAATCAGACCAAAAATTAGCAAGAGAGGGACACATGAAACAAATCAATTGATCCAGAGAATAACCCAAGGTAAATCCAATATTGACTAGTACTACTATGCTGTCACTCAAGCTGTCCGTAACAAGCTTCTGGCTTTCCGACAGCTGAACGACATCCGTTTGCTTCTTGGGATGGGCAACCTGTTTTCCAAGGCAAAAGGTGCAGCCAATCGGGAACTCGGAATATCTACCGTTCCCATGAACACAGGCTACGCGAGACGGCTCAATGCTGCTAGTGGCAACACTGACTGAAGCTTTTCTTCATCAGATTTTTCCGCTTTCTATTTTCAGATGCCTCACCCCCTTTGAAACTTTCGAGAAAATATGGTCCTTGGATGGGACTTTGAACGGAACGGCTCGCTAGTCAAGAGGAGGGCATGGATGTTGGATGATAGACTTCGGAAGGGAAAGCTGGCACAGGGGAAAAGGATAGTGCATTATGCCATTAAATTTGGAAGAAAGAAGTCTATTGATCTAGTACTATTTAGTTTTGTACTTGGTTCTACCAAGTCGCAAGAAAAAAAATGTCAAACTATCAAAGTCAAACCTCTGTGTCAAGCCAATCACTTACTATTGCCTTTGTTCTGTATCTACAGTAATTTGTGAATCAGCCATGAATAACAAGTAAAGATCGAAGGAACACCCACTTACAAAAGGGAACCTGGTTTGTCTGATAAAGACAAAATGGTTATAAAATCACGGCCATTCCCAACTTCGATTTTCTAAAGATAACAAATAAATATGATGTGTTTACTATTACTTAAGAGGTATGTGAAAGTTTTTCAATTTATTTGCTAAATGTAGTCTTAGGACGTTTAACTCAAAAGTTACATATGTTCCTCTGTTATCTACCACCTAGTCTTAGAACGAACCCAGGACTGATTCCAGGAGGAGAAAAAGGTAGTCGGCTATGAACCAATTTTTGCTTCATCTTTCTTAGTAGCATGTGCTTTTGGACTACTAATCTTGCAGACATTTAATATTTCACGGTGAATTGCATAGTTTACTCCAGCAAAAGGATCATATGATCCAAAATGGACGGCAAGCAATTTTTGTAGGTTGATTTGTAGTCTAGTGTTTGGTAAACTTTGAAATTTATATTTCAGTTATTTAGGGCGAAAAAATCTTTCAGGAGATCATTACTTTTAAGAAACCATGATATGAAAATTAAGGAGGAGAATTTTCATGACAAAAATACAACTAATTATTGCAGAAGTCAATACGAGGTTGTAGGAAAGTAATTAATCCTAGCCTATTACCACTCAAAGGCCACCAACTAAATATATTTATTTTGCTCGCAAAAGACTAAATATATGCTACAATTTCGTGCAACTAGGACTATTACATATTCTAGTACTTGGTTTTGTCAGAAAGATCAGCATACTGTTTGAAGTCTGAACTACAGGTACGCAGCATAGCATTACAGTTGTGTCAACCTTTTAGAACCTTTCTGTCCAACCAACATATAACAAACAAGATAAAAAGCATGCCCGCAATTCTCAAAGCCGCCACAAACAAGCATCAGCTTTTCGTATATGGTACCTGATGATTTTCACATCAGCAGCACTCTTAACTTTGGCGTATGGAAACTTAGCAAACTTTGGCGTATGGAAGCTTAGAAAACTTTGGCGCCTGGAAGCTTAGCAAAAGCACATACAAGTAGCATTATCAAAGATGAACTTTGACAAGCGCTACTGATTGGACTTGGAATGGTTCAAAACATTTTTTTTCCTGATCATGTGCTTCCATCAAGGTTTCAGAATGTCAGTCCTTAAAAACTATTGGTGCAGGACAAAACGAAGAGCATAAGCATACAGCATGCGTAACATCTGAACTCAATGCTGTACAGGTAAAATAAAATTTCAAGAACTTGATTGATCGGCTGTAGAATTCAATATGCTGAAGAAAGTCAACCAGCCACATACATAGGATGTAGGAAGCAGCCATCATATGTAGCTCATCGGAAACAAGGATTGTTCCTTTCAAGAATTCAGGTTGGGCAGGATGTACCCTTCAATCTGCAATTCTTGCAACAGCAAAGCCATCAGAATGTCAGTTTACTCTTGACTGTTTTCAGGTCTGCTTACCACAATTTTGGACATTACTGTTTTGGCACGCCGTGGATGCTGTTCTGTTGTCCTTGCCCTGAGGCTGCGCAGCCATCCAAGTACAGTAGTTAGAAGAAATGCAGTCTAAGAGGAAGGACCACACTGGTGCCATTTTCTCTGCTGGTCCCAGGGACAGATGGTAGTTTAGAGGCTGCAAATGCAGCTGACCTTCTAACAGTTCTTTTGACAGGAAATGGTGAAGTTGAATGCTTTGCACCATCAGACTGTCTGTTGTCAATTTTGAACCTTCAGAGAAAATACATCCTAATAGTTTTTTCCTCTCTTTTTTTTGAGCAAACAAAAAGAAAGGCTAGTTTGATACTTAGATTCAGTGAATTAGTCTGGCTTGTCTTCTTCTAATGACATGGCAGGGCTTTACCTTCAATTGCAGAAAAATTGTTCTGATGAAAGAGCGGTCCTCTGGTTCTGAAGGTTCTAGACGCTTTGAAGGTCACGTAAATGACGAGATGAAGTCTTGATTCAGTTCGCTATGCTATGCTCAAGAGAAGCTTCCACGCCATAACAATGTCAATTTTATATTGAACTGGAAGTTTTGCAATCATCTGGAGACTTTGATCCAGTCCTGCACCGACCGGACCCAAGCAGCCTATTCAAGAGCTATTAATGCAGTATTATCTCCATTATGGAAGGAACAGGATTGACTAGTCTCAAAAGTCAGAGCAAACATAAAGATCATCTAATAATGCTGGTGAGAACATTCTCTAGAACCCTGTTCGTTCCATCTTTTGCAAATGCTTCTTCCTCGACACAAGCAAACAACGAGACTGAAAAAGAATCTTGTACCTATAATAATGTTACAAGTTCCTAACGGTTGACAACATGCGTGCAGAACAGTCAAATGCAAACCCCAAATAATATCAACCGAGAAGGGTACAAGTAAGACGACAAAAGTTAACAGAGGTCCGAGAAATATAGATGCAAGACAAGTATGTCTCAGTTACTCTTTTTCACTTGGCTCAAAAAGAATCTGACATTATCAGTTTTGTAATTTGCTGAGAGATCAAGAATACAATCAGCGATCAGCGCAACAATTGAAAGGTGAAACAAAATACTGTCTCATCCTTTCTCTCAAAAGGTCATGATAATACACAATCACCACAAAATGAGCATCATTACATTGGTACTGACTAGAAAACAGAAGCACCAGAATTCCCTTTCCCCATCAGCATGTCCTTTGCCTCGTTTATTTTCGATGCAATGTAATGGCTGCCACCGGCATCGGGGTGGTTCGCTACCATGACCCTCTTGTGAGCCTCCTTGATCTTGTTTATTGTGGCACGTTCTCTGAAAAATCCATGAAAATAGTGGTTATTATCAACATCAATACAAATTGAAACGACTGTGTTCAACTGATAAGCAGAGGATCGGAAGAAAGATATTACCTTACGCCAAGGATCAGTGCCGCCTCCCTTCTAGTCATTTCGCTCTGAAACCCACCAGGATAGAACTTGCGCACTCGTGGCATTGCTGCTCGGGTTCTGAAGGCTTGCCATGCTTGAACCATGTATCTGCTTCCCAATGCAGCAGCAGCCACTGACAATCCAGCAACCAGAGGAGTAGCCTGTTGGCACCAAAGAATGTTCAGCACAGAAACCAAATTTGCAGTTTGAAGAAAATATGAGGACCCTACACAAATTTACGCAGAGCTAAAGGCACTCTGAGAACAAACTATATGTACAATTTGCATTTGGAATTATAGTAACCATCTCACAAAAGGTCTGAACTGCATCCCATCTCTGTTTCTCAAAAAAAAAATTTCTGATCAGGAAACCAGATGACCTCTGTTACTGAGATTTCACGATCGAATATTAGCATTAGAAACAACAGGTGTACCGTTGTGCAATTGTGGGAACAAGCCAGTAGATTCTTCTGTTGGTTATTAGATCAAATCGAGCATCCAAACGACAGCAAACTAAATAAAATGCCATCTTGCCCCACCCTACCGACTAATTCGATACAACCACGCAGAGCATGCAGCATCGCATCACATATTGAACCACGGTGTTTTGACCACGCCACGGCACAGGTAGAATCGTGTAACACCGCAAAAGAAAAGAGTCAGAAACAAGAACGCAGCCGCAGGGCACGACGAGCGCCGTACCATATCGAAATCGCCGAATCAATCCGCGTGCCAGCCGGTGTCGGTTCCCACTCGAGGGAGCAAGCGCCCCACCAATGGATTAAGTGACCGCCGGGGTGAGGCGAACCGCAGGTAGCACGTGCAGACTGGAAGGCGGCGGCGCGGTGGACGGACGGATGTGCGGGCGGGCGAAGGCGGCACGGTAGATAAAGCGGCGCGCGTTCTTGCAAGCCAAGAAAGGAGCACAGAGACGGAGGGGCGGGCCCCACTTGGAAGTTGGGGTCGGTTTCGCTCGCGCCGCCTTCTTGGGGAAGAAGATGAACGCGGCGAAGAAGCCGAAGAGGTGGTGGCGCGAGAGAAGGCGCGGGGCCCAGCGGACCGGGAGAAATCGCCGTAACGCGTGCGGGCTCGCGACTATTCGGGAGAAGACGTTTGGGTTCCGGACGTTCGTGGGCTAGATACCCAGATCCTTTTTCCGGAAGAAAAAGGCCCGGTACGATAGATGTGTGCACATCTTTCAAGCAGCGAAGTGAGACTAAGGGACTGTTTGGCACCCACCGCGGCCGCACGTTTAGGCGTCCGTGTTCGCGTCGCAATTCGTGAATTAAACGGCCGTCAAACATTAGACGTGTGATGGAGTCGAAAATAAACTGAGAAGCTGTAGCGAAGCCAAAACTCCGATGAATGGTGGCGATGGCGGGCGCCGCGCGTCAGACCTTTGACGCGGCGACTTGGGCGAGCTTCGGCTTCGAAGCAAACAGGCCCTAAGCCCAACAGAGTGGTTAGGAGGCGTCGCCCGTAAAGTCCATGGTTTATAGGTCCATTGCCACCATGCATTTGAAAAGGTTCAAAGCGTTATAACCGGATGGTTCTTTTCTAAAATTTTTAATAGATGATTTTACAAACAATATATCAACATACAGTTACGTCAAGATGGCTTATTTTAAATTTTGCAAATTTCTTATGGCATGTATCAAATTAAATCCTCAACCAGTAGGAGTACTAGCCAAATAGGTATTGTTGCACATGAATCGATCATGCTGAACAGCTGAAGCATCCATCAACTAGATCCATGAAACATCCTTTATTTAATACGAGTCCTACGTCCATGCACGTAACTGTTTCAACGAACTGTCCCAGAATTACTTTTTTTTTTGCTGAACATTAGGAAGAGAAAAGTCAAATTTTCATCAGTCATAACCTACATTACATATTAACCGGTGTTGAAATCAACAATGCTACTTCCTGCAGTTCTGCTTTATTCTCGAGGGCTGAAGGACCATCTTTCATAGCTCTCAGACTCCAACTTATTTCTGTTTCAGAAGAAAGCATCATATTCAGAAAAGTAAACTTTTAATAGAAAGAAATATAGTTCTTACTATTGTGCTTCCTGCTTACCCTGGTAAGATTAATAAATAAAAAAAAGAACCACCCTTGAGAGGAATTTCTACCTCCTGAACATAAAAATAATTCAGAAGATGCACAATATGGTGTCTGGAATGCATAATGGCAGATCATCCAGAAATTCCCATGGTCGTGAATACTGGCTAGTGGGCAAAGCCATGTGCATTTCTATATGTGCGCGAACTAGCATAGCATAGCAAAACATGCTGGATGCTCACGAAGCTAATATTCAGGCATACCAGATCAAACACAGACTAGCAAATCGAAGTTGACAGTCACCATTAAGCATCCTCCAGACTCTAAAAAAAGTGTCAGTAGTGGATATATATAAGCAGGTTAACAATTACTGCACCAAAATAAAAATCCTCATATCTACTGCTACAGCCTACAACCAAGCTGTTTACCGTTAGATCTTCATAAGGGCCCATAACCATACTCGATAGGAGTTTGGGTATCCTGTTATAAAAATCAAAGAGATAGTTAAGCAGAAAATGAAGAAATTTTTAAATAATCAAGGAAATATTGCCCACTCACAATTTTTCTTCTTAACCACAATATGCGCTGGGCTGGTTCAGCACAAAGAAATATTTCCCTGTTCTGCGCATCCTTGAAAACCTCGAAAGATTCAACCTTCTCTTCATTAGAAAGCTCTCCCATAGTGTTCAGAACACTGATACACCTCTTGATAGAGAAGTCATCTGAAGATGCATTTGCTACAGCCTTTGGCTCTGCTACCTCCTCTTTGGTGTGCTTTGTTCTCTTGTCCAGATTACTTTCAGCTACATTTCCATCCGGCTTGCGCTTTTGTCCAGCATTTCCCCCTTCGTTTCTTAAGGACGCAGCATCTTTGTCACTTGAAGTAGCAGCCCTTCTGTCTTTCGAGGTGGAAGATGAACAGGTTTCCTTGTCTTTCAGGTGGTCTGACCCTTCCTCATCTACATGGCAATTCATATATACCAAGAGAAGTGCCATCATGAAGTTGTTTGATTCTATGAATAGTTCCTCATCTAGCTACATGACAATTCATATACCAAGAGAAGTTAAATGTGCACAAGATCTCTATATACCTGCAGCATTAGGATTAGGCATCTCGACGGCCAAGGCGACAGGGACTTCTGGAGCATCTTGCCTCTGGAAAAGCAATATAGGAGTACCCAGAAAAACAAAAGCCATCCAAATGTAGCATCTGAAAAGACAAATCGATATATCCTCACCAAGTGCTTTTTCAGTCGAGTGAGGTAAGCTTCCTTCTTCCCTCCTCCAGAGACACCAAACGCTGCACAGATTTGCTTGAGACTGATACTGTCCAGCTGGTCCAACGGAGTGGACCGGACAAGCTCGTCGACGAGGGCGTCCTTCGTCGGCTTCCCTTCGTACGGAACCATCTTCATCAGGTCCCTCATGCCGATCCCCCCGTAGAGGTCGCGAAGCTGCAACAAGGAAGGGCATAAGCGCTGGGTCATTCACTGCGCTGAGTAACTAGGTCGTCTCGAGAAGAACAGCGAGATCGAAATGGATGCAGCAGGATGAGGAGGAGGAGGAGAGGAGGACAAGAGGGCGGCTCCGGCTCACCGTGTAGGCGCCTTCCGTTGGAGGATGGCGGCGTTTCTTGCTGCGAGGCATCGCCTAGGAACACACAGGGGTCGGTCACTGTGGAAGGGCAGAGCGGAGCGGGAGGAAAGAACCAGAGGAGCCCTGGATGGTGGAGGACGCGACTGAATGCGGAGATGTGTTTAAACTTTTGCCCAATGGTGTTTGTTTCACTGGAAAATTTTGGGAAACGAATCAAGCTCCGAGCGGATCGCCCGGCGCTTCGGCTTCCGTCCCGGCGCGATTAAGGGGGGGGTGGGAAGCGGAGGGGCCGGGGTTTCAATTACTAGTACGACGGTGTTGGGGCTTTAAGGCTTTTGATACACGGCCAGCTCAGGACCGTCATGGGTAGGTGCAGGCGTGCAGCTGATCGTTATTTAATTGAAGTCGTGGTGGATTTTTAAATATAATTTTGATTATTTGTTTTATTTAAATTTTTTAATAAATTTTATATATTTTAATATAATTTAATTTATCATTAAAATTATTTGAATCACAACTTATAATTTTATATATTTAAATAATTTTTTAATAAGATAAATAGTCAAAGTTAATTATAAAAATCAACAGTGATATCAATTTAAAAATAAAAAGAGTATTATACTTACATATTATTATAGTTAAATGTTCACTATATTTATACTTACACATCCTAAATCTTTACATTTATTGGATGACCGCATTCCTCTCAGATTTGGATCCGAGATATACTCGGGCCCGGCGCAGCAGTTCGGCCTTGTTTGTTTGGGTTTTATTACAAAACTAGCCGGTGATTAGTTGAAAAAATTAGTTAATAAAATTTAAATTTTAAAATTTTAATATATTTTTAAATTTTTTGCATATCAAAATTAAAAAACAATTTAGAATATATTTCTTCGGTTTTTTAATTGGTGTCGTTTTTCAATTCAACTATGACTATTTGTTTTATTAAAAAAATTTAATAAAATTCATATATTTTGATATAATTTAATTTATAATTAAAGTTATTTAAATCATAATTTAAAATTTTACACGTTTGAACAAACTTTTTGAATAAAACGAATGGTCAAAGTTGATCGTAAAAGTCAACGGTGATATCAATTTAAAAATGAAAAAAGTATTTCTCAATTTTTTAAAAATAAATTTTTTAAAACTCTATTTATTTCAACATTTGGCTTTCAGAAACAAACAGTCTCTTCATCTTCTCGCGGAACGCGGCCGGCTGCGCGTCACTGCGAACGGTGGACTGCTGCCGCTGACAGGTGGACCAGGGGCCTGGCCGTTCTACGTAGTACTCTTGCATTCGTTGTAACAGATTCCGTAGAAGTAGCAATTCGTTTGATTATCCGGCAAGTCCACGTCGTAATCAAACACACCCCCCCAATACATATCGACGGGGTACGTGCAGGCTTCGTTGTGATCTCGAAACGCTCTTTTCAGTCCACCAACAGAAAACCGATCGAGGCGGCGCGCGGCGAGCTCAACTGCGCATCTACGTCGACGAGAACGCCGGCGGCCATGGACGATTGGGTTGTTCTCGGCGACAACAGCGGCAGTGACACCGCGTCCAACGCCGGAAGCGAGAGCGGCTTCGCAGTCGTGCGGGGCCGACGCCGGGACGACGATGATCGCTGCGCTGCGGTACCATCTACCGTCGTCAGTGAGGCGCCGACGTCGCCGCCGGGGTTCTTCACGGGGGTTTCCAATGGAGATGCGTTCAGGGCGCCTATGTCTTCAGGGGACGCCGGGCGCGGTGTGGAGGCCGCCGTGGAGGGCGGCGGGGGCATGGTGGACTCCTTGCTCGACAAGTTGATCCAGGAGTTTTTGGTTGGCATAACCGAGAACGCCGGGATCGATGACGGGGAGGAGGAGGAGGATGCAAGCGACGACGGCGAGGAAGATGGTGCCAGCGAGTACGACGACGACGATGATGCTGACAGCTCCGGCAAAGAGGAGGATGGGGATCATGCCACAAGCGATGATCCCGACGGCGGCGAGGAAGATGGTGCCAGCGAGTACGACGACGACGATGATGCTGACAGCTCCGGCAAAGAGGAGGATGGGGATCATGCCACAAGCGATGATCCC
>BCLG01000854.1:133937-148558 GCA_001602295.1 Zoysia matrella
TCTTTTCTCCAGAACTGACAGAATTTTCGGTCATTATATAAATGTAAGAGCAAAATGATAGAATTCAAAATTAGAGATCATCAGGTTAATAACTGTAAGTTGAAGGGGGGAGATCCAAAATGGAAGATAATTCTACCAAACATATTGATTTTTTTTTTTTTTTGCATGAAGAGGTCTACTACACACCTTTGATATTTTCAGTACCATCACTCTTAGAATCTTCAATGTTTCCTGTCTGATTTCTTCCCTCTGCAGAAAGAAAGCAAAATACAATCAGCAATTAATTCAAGGACTTCAAAAAATTTTGATGAGAGAAGTCATGCTTCTTCTCACCATCTTTGCAAACTTGTTCATCGCTGCTTGTGATTTCTACTTTATCAATTACTTTCAAAATTACCTGTCGACATAAGGAAAAATGAAAGATTAGAAGATCTTACATCACAAGAGACAGAGCCAGTTTAGAGAAAAATGTAGTAAAAATTACCAACTCTTCAGAACTAGGAGCAGTGAAAGCTAAAGGCTCGGCAGGATCTTCTTTCCATAACGAAGAGGTATCCTCAACGCCAGGTAATGGTGTTACAAAGTTTCTGACATCGGTTTTTCTGTAAATTTCAAGCAATTTCATCCTGCTATATGACAAAGAGTCCCTACATGCACCACCAGGCCTGTTGGAAAGAATACCAATCTGGAATGGACGTGATGATCCACTACTGACTTTGCTTGTGCCAGGTGTAAACTTTCTGTGAGAACTTGTGAAGTTTGGACTCTCACCTTGCTGTGTCTCTGTACTGTACCCTAATGAAGGGGGTGATTTCTGTGGAGCACGGAAAGGATGATCATATATACCTCTTGTGCCATGGCTTGTAAAATAGCTGGAGTTCCATGACCGAGAAATATTATTGTCCCTTTCAGTATCCTTCACAGGATCATTATCCTGAGAAAAAACTCTCTCACGTGAAGCATCATTCTGTTTACCTGAATCTGCACATTTGTCACGCCAATTTTCAGAAGCTTTACCAGTTGAACCCCATCGAACATTCCACTTATTGTCATGCCGTTGGCCATAGTTTCCCTCTTTACTAGTGGAATTTCCCCATCGCTCTTGTGGATGACAGTGATTGTCCAGATGATTCCTGGGGTCATTGGTGAGCTGTTCTGTCTTGCTCATACTGCTACTTTCTTTATCCGTTTTCTTCCATCTATTCTGATACGAACCTGAATTTTGTTCCATGTCATCACTGCGTGAACAGTCATGGTGACCACTTTGTCTATCAAATGCAGAAGGCCTGAAAACATTTCTTTTCGTAGAATTACCATTACTTTCTTCACCATTCCCAGATATGTTTGCAGAGTTAGAGTGGATGACATTTGAATCAGGCTCCTGCAAATGAACAATCGACATCAAACATGGAATGAATACTTAAATATAAATGACAACACGAAGATAATAACTATGTACAAGAATCCATTATTCGCAGACCACTTTGGTAGTGTTATACACATGCTGTACAGCTAGCAAAAAAACTGATATGGACCTACAAAAAACAGGGAGAAACTGCAGCTAAAAAGTTGTATTGAATTCTTAAGAAAATCTGGTGAATACAGCTCTTCTATGTAGCAAAAGGAGTGTGAGTATCATGCTTTCAAGTTTCAACGCTAGCAAGTCCCTGCCACTTATTATGTTGGATGCCAAAATGATGCAGATTACAAAAAATATGTGATCTCAAACACTGATTGTTCATGCAATGACTGTACTAACCTTTTCTGCCCCCAGTAAGGGCAGAGATGATTGAGGAGAGGCTGGGCTGTCACTATACAGGTCTGATTTTTCTACGATAACATAAGAAAGTAATATTAGTATCAGTAGACATTGAGACATATCAAAAGAAAAAACTCTATAGAACTAAGAGTCAGAGATAAAAATAACCCCAGAAAAGAGCATATAACTAAGAGTATTAACTGCATTATAAAATCACATCTAACCAATCCATAGTCCCAAGCTGTAGTTGATTCAGTACTCAAAAACCCGTTTGATCCACATAAAATTGAGCCAATTCAAAATCTACAAGTCGGTTGCTATACTACCAACACACATTTCAGACATACCAAAACAAAGGCAATCACCCACACACACTCATTCTGCTCATATACTTACTGAGTCATCACAAGCCACAATCTATGACCCACAAAACGATCTATAAAGCCCAATCAGGATCGCAAATCCACAGCACCGCTTCACACCCGAGCCACCCGAACCCCATAAATGCTACCAGCACCCTGAAATGGCGCACAAGCACGGACATAAGGAGCCCAGAGCCGTACGCCGCTCGAGCGCACGCACTGGGAGATCGATCCACCACGCCGTTAACGGAACATCAAGGCTAGGGCTCTCTCCAGCCCTTCAGTAAAAGATCGTGATCGAGAGGAAGCGGCGAGTTGGGAAAGTGCGACGCCGATCGCGGGGTTGTACCTTTGGTGTCAGGGGGATGTGGAGGCGCGTCGACGGCGAGACCCTGGGGCGGGTCGGCATTCTCGCAGTCGTCCGCGTTCGTGTCCGCGTCCGCGACTTCGCCTTCCATGGATGCGGCCGCGGAGGGTGACGCCGGGAGCGAGGCTGTACATTTGGTGTCAGGGGGAGGTGATGGAGGCGTGTCGACGGCGAGGCCGAGGGGAGGATCAGCATTCTCGTAGTCATCGGTGTCCGCGCCGTCGCCTTCCATGGATGCGGCCGCGGAGGGTGAAGCCGATCGCGGGGCGGTAAATTTGGTGTGAGGGGGAGGTGATGGAGGCGTGTCGACGGCGAGGCCGAGGGGAGGATCAGCGTTCTCGCAGTCGTCGGTGTCCACGCCGTCGCCTTCCATGGATGCGGCCGCGGAGGGTGACGCCGGTCGCGGGGCGGTACATTTGGTGTCAGGGGGAGGTGATGGAGGTGCGTCAACGGCGACGCCGAGGGGCGGGTCAGCATTCTCGAGGCCGTCCGCATCGACGCCGTCGGCGGCCATGGATGCGGCGGTCGCAAAACCCTAGTAGTGGTTGGGGTTTTCGTGGGGGGCGAGTGGTGTGGGGAGGGGAAGAAGAGTCGGTGAGCGAGCGAGCTTAACGAGGTGTAAGAAATGCGCTGCTTTTTCCGTGAAGTCCAACGTTTTTAGTAAAAAGCCCTTATATTAGTTTAAATTGTATTTTAAAGTTATACACATTCTGTTCAGTAATTTTCTTTTTAGTGGATAATTCCGTTCAGTAATATACTCCTTCTTGTTATTAATTTTATTTTTTAACATTAATTTTTATTATTCATCTTATTAAAAAATCAGTTTAAATATGCAAATTATAAATTAAGTGCACTTTTTGGTTGCATAACAACTACTGCCTTTTTACCTCTCTTTTTAAATCGATGTCACTTTGATTTTTAAATTTAACTTTAATTATTTGTCTTATTTAAAAAATTTGCTCGAATGTGTAAAATTTTAAGTTATGATTCAAATAGCTTTAATGATAAATCAAGTTATATTAAAATATATAAAATTTATTAATTTTTTTAATAAAACGAATACTCAAAGTTGAATTTAAAAATCAACAAAAACATCAATTAAACAACGGACCGAGTAAGTGCGAACTGTTGGCATTTTTGCTTGGTGGCTCGTTGCCCCGTTGCTAAGTGCACGTTTGGGTTGCATAACAAGTTAACAACAGAGTGCGAGCTGTTGGTCTGTTGTACAGATCCACCTCAACCACACGGCGAGTACGTAGATGAATGAATACCGAAACGATCTGTTCATTACCAAAGAGAACAGAACACACAAAGAGCGTTCCCAAAAAAAAAAAAACATAACTGCCTGCGTCACAGATTGAGCGACCCACAGTCATAGCAACCAGAGGATAAGCATGCGACCGGATTACAAACCGCTGAGCGCTCAGACTCGGGGAAAATAATACGGTTATCTTTCCTCAGGTTGGATCACGTCAATTTATTAGTTTCATGTTTTTCTTTTGGCTTCTTTCCTGAAGGAAGCGGATACCCTGACGCGCATCCCTCTGAGCGCATGTCAGAGGATCCACTTGCCCAGATGGAACACGCATAACCAAAAATTACAACAATGCCAAACTGCCAACCACAACTTTCAAGGAAAAAAAAAAGGACGTGTGGTCAACCTAGCCTCTGACCACAGCATGAAAACATCTCCATTACACTTTTGGGAGCACGGTACTGTCATACGGGGTCGAAGGCTTGACCTACAAAAGGGAATATGCCGAGTGTAAGTGGGTTAAAAATTCATTTGGTTATGATACTACTCCTTCCGATTTTAAATTATTGACTATTTGTCTTATTAAAAAAATTGTTCAAATGTATAAAATTTTGTTACTATTTGATTTATCATTAGTGAAATTTAAATCACAACTAATAATTTTACACAATGAAACAAATTTTTAGAATAAAACGAATGATATGTTAAAAGTGAACGGTGGTCAATAATTTAAAACCGGAGGGAGTAGTAAAGATAACATGCAAAGCTAGCAAAAGGCGTACAGCCAGGTATCGCGCAAGCAAACTTGAAGTGCTGGGGTTAAAGCCCTCAACAGGCTTCCCTTCCATCCGGGATCCGTGCAGTTGTTTCCTCACTTGAGAAGCCAGCGACTGGATCATCAAATTCCAGGAATAACATAATCAACATCAGGTGTTAAAGATGAGAACGAAAAAAAAATTACAAACACATGAATGAGAAAAAAGTTATGTGGCACTTGATAGATAGTGACAAAAAAGAACTGGACTTCATATAAAATGAAATTATGGCGCAATTCACAGAACATCGTATAAATACCTTGCCCAGCTCAACTCCCCACTGATCGAAGGAGTTAATCCCCCATATAAATCCCTGAACTGCAATTCTATGCTCATAGATGGCCAAAAGCTGAAAGCATGGGCAATTCCAGTAAAATTACAACAAAAAAACAGACCAGATGTAAGAATACTGAAAAAACATCAGTCTTACAAGGAATAAAAAGTTATGCATGAATAGAATCACGATTGCTAATCTTATCTCACATGGTTTAAATATTAATTAGAGAAAAATTCATTGCAACATTGACATTAATCAAAATGGTAGGAGATAGTGTGATACATTGCTCACAGATCATAATACAAAAGGAGAATCATGTAGAGGATTCAGTGATTTGCATCTTTGGTTGAGGTAGTAATTTTGTACTTGGCATACCTGTCCAATCTCATATGCAGATAGTGTAGGAAGCAACAAACTTAGCGATGGGCGGTTGCCCTTGAAAGTCTGTTAAGAAAGAGAACCAAACAATGCCTGGTCAGAAAAGCAACACCCATATCGTCAAATAATGCACTGACTTAAATTATAGGTTATATGATCACCTTATGAGGGATAAGGTTCTCCGGGACTTTCTCACTGTGCAATTGTTCAGGCGTCTGTAAAGAAGCATTCCATTCAGTAAGCAAAAGAAAACACTTTACTATGAGCACGCAAATATCAAAATAAGTCTAGCCATTCAGTATCTACCTTTCCATAAGCAAGTGCATCAGGCTGGGCAAAGAAATTGGACATCAATTCATCATGGTTGCTCACAGTTTCCCCTATTAAAGATATTTAGTATAATTGATCGAAAGGCATTTGAGGAATTACGTTTAACAAAAGTATCAAAAGTTACAGCGACGAGGATGATACCTTTCAAGTAAACTGGCTGCTGACTTTTTACAACACCAATAAAATCACAAGGGATGACCCTTCCCTGGATATTTCAGTACCGGTAAGGTCAGAAAATATACAAATTGATAGAAACATTGCCACAGGTACACAAACAATATTATTTACCTGATGTATTAATTGATAGAAGCTGTGTTGTCCATTAGTGCCAGGTTCACCAAAATCAATTTCACCAGTCTCGAAGGGAAGTTGAACACCATCGATTGAAACACCCTTTCCATTACTTTCCATGCTAAGCTTTATAACATAATACTCATATGTTAGGATAAAAAATCCAGATAATACTTGCTATGTAAAACATATTAAAATACCTGTTGTATATGTGGTGCAAATTTCTCTAGTGCTTGGGCATATGGTAATATTGCCTATACCACACATCCATTAGACAAAAATGTGAGTAAAAAATGTAGAATACTAAAAATTCATAATTGAAACCACAAAGGCAATGACAGAGTTGCTTACCCTAGCAGGATAACCAAGAAATGAAACATTCCACACGCTCAGCAAACCAAGGAGTACCTGCCAAAAAATGACAGAACCTGTTACAAGAGTGCTTGGCATCATTATTCGCCATAAGTAAGACACTTACAGGTATATTCTTCTCAAATGAACATGAGTAGAAGTGGCTGTCGATGCTGGAAGCACCCTCCAAAAATCTTCAAAGGGTAAAAATGATTTTTTTTAGAACAAGAGAAGAATAGCAAATCTGCTTTCTCTGTTGTATTTGGAATAAAGAAAATCATGTTTTCACTTAAGGATGTAAAAAATAAAGTTCAGAAAGCATACTTTTGAACAATTGGAAAGCCGTACTGAAGCGACAAAGGAAGAACGCCAACGGCACTGCAAACTGCATAATTGAATAACAGTTATGATACAGAACACCAAGTATGATTGGTCATTATCATTAGAAAAATGTTTCTAACCACTATAGCGGCCGCCAACCCAGTCCCAGAATGCAAAAGCATTGTTTGGGTCAATTCCAAACTCCTTCACAAGCTTTGTAAAAAAAATGATATAGTTGGAGATCAATCATGTCAGAATCAAGGTATTTGAATGATAATATTACATTTAGAATTTTTAATCTTTAAATAGATTAGACAAATGTTATAGATATGAAATATCAGTACATCTCAGGCCAGCTTTGAATCTGATGGGTCTTCAGATATAACAATTTCATAGAGCAAAAAAAGGTCAAGAAGTACCTTAAGATTAGTACTGACAGCAATCATATGTTTTGAAACAGCCTGTGGCCTGAAACAATGAGTTTTGGGTAACTCAGTCACAGGGTAAGTAGAGATAATGGTGAAAGAAATCTTTGAGGTACTCAGACTAACCCAAGTGAAGAAACAATCCATTCCTTAAGAGTACGTGCATTCAACATTGTTTCAGCTGTTGTGAAGGTCTTCGATACAACCACCACTGACAGTTTCAGCAGATATTCATCAGTGACCTACATATGATCTAGGCTGAAAGCGAGACACTAAAGGGTGAGACAAGGTGCTTACCAAGAGTAGTTTCAGGATCTAGATCTTTGATGCTTCGAGCAACATCAACTGGATCGACATTTGCGAGACTACATGATAATAAAATATTGATATAAATTACAGGATAGAGCATATAGATTGATATGACACAAATTATAGGCACTAAATCATAAACACAGAAAAACTATATCATGTTCCATATAAATGTGCAGCAGGTCTTTCACGACCTTTTTGGGCCCCAGTTTTGAGTGCTCCTTCTTACTGCAATACTGTCGGCTGAGTTTTTTTAGTATGCTTATGTGACGACTATTAAATTTTAATATAAGTGTGAACACACCAGGTGTGACAGGCACAGACAAAATAACGTCTCAACTTGCAGCAAACTAAAGACGAATACCATAGAAATCATTTATCATCACAAAGATCCATGCACACACTTACAATCTCAGCTGCCGACCTTTTGCGGACTCTGCTGCTTCTGGATCTGAAAATCAGAAATATTTTGTAGGCATGCCACAAAAATTCTTAGGAGTTCCTTGAAGACCTAGTAATGGAGAGATCAATAGTTTACCAGTCTGGAGGGCGGTATGCACAAACAGAGGCCCAAGAAAGCTACCTCCTATTCCAACCGACACAACATTCATCAATTCTTTTCCAGTTGCTCCAACCTGAAGACACAACAGCTTAAGTTTATGCTGATGCCACTGCCACATCTAAAAAACTCCATGAATTGTCTGAAAGTTTACCCATGATCCACTCCTAAAAGTTTCAGAAAACTGCTTGATCTTATCTTTAACACTCCAAACCTCAGGGACCACATTCACCCCATCACTGTTTATGACTGCATCTCTTGGAGCCCTTAGAGCTACATGAAGCACTGACCTGTTCTCTGTGCTATTTATCTAGCAGAAGGTAAAACTTTAGGTTTATCGCCAAGAGAAAAAAGTTTGCTTAAATATATATTCCAGCAATTTGACTGAACTTATCAATTTTAAGCACATCCACAAATTATGTGTCGCATCAAGATGGAAAGCTCTATAAAGTAGTCAAAATCCAACTAAAAACATAAAATGTGCCTGATCTTCTATTGCGACTGCAGTTTAATTGTATCTTTAAACTGAACAGTAATTTGTGATGGAAAACTGAATAATTATATCAGGCAATCATGCATACCTTGTCACCTTTAAACATCTTTTCAATCTTCTCCTTGAGCTTGGCAGCCTATAACAAACCAAACAGATCCCAAATTATCAAACAAAAGTACAATCACAGCCTCTAACAAGCTGAAAAAAAAGGGTGGAACAGGTATCACCTCAGCCAATTTGAGCAGCTTCTCCACGGTTTCCCCAGTCGCCTGCTGCCTCGAGTAGTCCAGAAATATCCCTTCAAACTCGCTGAGAACCAACAATCAATCAGCTCAGCTAGACAGCCACAAACAAGGGAGATCTCCAAACAAGGAACCCACAAACTCAAGAGCACAACAGAGCAGAAGACGAGGAGCCCTTACGCCGTCATTGCCTTGCAGCGGTCGGCGTCCGCCATCAGGTCAAGCAGGTGCGTCTTCTGAATCGCGCTGACGTGCGCCTGCATCCCGTCACACGCCACAACCCAAAAACAACAGTGAGGCTACCAGGTAACCAACGCACAAGACGCGCGCACGGCGCTGTGAAAGAGGTGTCCCGCAGAAGAGCGCCACGCACCTGGAGGGCCTTCCACTGCTCGGTGTCGCAGATTAGCGCCGGCGACGCCATGGCTTCGTCTGCTGCAACGATGGAAATAAACAGAACAACGAGATCAACAGCACGAAACCAGCGAAAACCGCCGAATCTCCTCAAAAAGGCAGGCACCGGATCGAACCTCGCGATCGACGCGCCGGGGATCGAATCGGCCGCGGCGGAAAAGAGCGCACCGCAGAGGAAAGAGACGCGGGGAAAATTTCGGGGAGAGGAGACTGGATTCGTGCTCGCACGTACCGGTGGAGGGCCGATCGCTGAAAGGGGATGCGGATCTGCTCTTCGCCTTCGCTTCCTGCAGAGTTTGTATTGCCCCTCGTTTCGCCTTGTTCCAGTGGGCAGTGGGCAGGGGACGGTGGTGGTGCACGTACACTCCCCGCCCTTTGAATTGGATATTGGGTTGATCTGGTTGACGTGGACGCCCACGGTATGCACGCCGAGCGGACCGCGCCGCGGTAAGCTCGGGCGGCCGAGACAGCCGTCAAGCTCTTGGGCCTCCCTCGAGGGAGACGGCAGTTGTCCAGATCGGACCAGGTATAATTTTGGTCTCGATATAACTGAAATTTTTTTACACATTTTTTTGAATAAAGATTTTTTTATATTTTTTATATTTTTTCTATGAAAATGTATTGATACCGTGAAATTACTGCGTTTCAAAAAAGGTTTTAACATGCACATTTATTTGAATACAACAAGAACACTCACTCAGGAAAATTTCTATACAGAGAATCACAAGAAAATGTTTTCCCCTTGATTTTCATCTTACATGCGCAAAACAAGCCTAAAAGTTTACAGCACTTTTCAGCAAGTCAAGCCTCACAGGCACACCAACCATGGCACCTCGACACACCGATAAGCTCCCTGGCTACATCAGTTATGATCCCGCCCAAAATGCTCCTCTCGAGATCCCTCACCACATCATTCTTCTCCACCGGCAGGTCCCGCACACAGCTCCACCCGAAGTCCCACACCGAGTTAGCGTCGGGCCGCGCGCCCACGATGTCGCCGCGCAGCGCCAGTTTCAGGAGCTCAGCCGCTCCGTTGCCGTCGCTCGGTCGGAGAGGTTTCGCGCCGGGGATGTCCAGGGACTGGACGTCGGCGTCCAGTTCTCTGACGAGGTCGTCCAGGGTTCGCAGTCTTGTTAGCGTGGCAGGGCGTGCCGTGCAGGCGTCTGCCATCGCCTCGGCTCGTTTGCCTTTCCTTCTGAGGATTTCCCGGCCTGCGTCGGCAAGAACCTTGTTGCCTTTGTCCAGCCACTTCCCTGTGGTAGCATGGGTGGGGATGACAGGAAGATGGATTCTGGTAAGTGACCTTGCTGTCTCGAGTAAGTAGTGGTCCTTCAGCAGCATTTCTTTGAGCAATAGTTGGGTCTCTGTGAATGAATCACATGGCATGGCGGCGGTGGCATCTGTATTGCGGTTTTCCAAATCTCTCGGGTTACTGGACTTCAAGATATTATTAGAATCTGCGGTAGAAGCATAGAGGTTATGGTTTCAGGCATCTGGACTATGATGAGTTAAAAAGACTGAAAATTTATGTGAGTAAACTACTGGTTCTATGAGCTGATTCTTTGCAAAGATCAGGATTATGCATACCATTTCGTGGTGGATCGTCCACATCCTTTGTTAGTTGCAGTTGTTGTTGCTGCTGCTGCTGTTCTACTTCATAAAATATTTCCACCGTCCGTGTAGCCTCACCGGCTGTTTGATTGACACCGTCAACCTGCATGTTTGAACCAGAAAAATAAACTTTATTCAACAAATGTGATATTTGCACAAGACTTTATGAAGAATTATTTAATCCGTTAAACGTACGGTTGTGTCAGCAGTAGAACAAGCACCGGTCTGTGCAAAAGAAGTGATTGGACCATTGACTTCTTCAGGTAATTGCTTTTCAGACTGATCCAAGGAACCTCCCCTACTTGTGCTGGTATCTTTCATTTCTTCAGCGGATTTTCTGAATATAGCGTCATTGCTGGACATGTTGTTTGACGGTTTGCGACCTCCAGTATCGTCTACTTTTGTGCGCTCTCCACTCATCAGTTGTATCAGTGTATTATCAATCTTTTCTTTGCTGTGTACTGCTTCTGATTTCAGTGTCCTCTTGTGTTCTAGGATCTGATTGCCTGTTTCACTCTGCATCTGTCGATAATTCTGTGGTCTTTTTACCACGATCTGCTCATTTGCCTGCTTGCTTTGCGCTTGGCTTCTCAGCTGCTCTGTCTTGCCATTCCTTACTTCAGGCTTGTTTTCAGCAGAGGAAACGTTTTCCTTGTTAAACTTTTCCCTCATCCTCCTTGATTTCACCTCCCTGTCCAGGCCCGACTGTTTTGTACCTGATGCTTGCATCTTTCCAACCTTTTTGATACTTCCTTGAATTATGTCCTTTTCTTCTGCTACTGGTTTGCTCTTCGCGTTCTTCCTGAATCTCTGAAGAAAGTTCATCTTTCTGTCGCTGCGGCATCCGACGCCAACGGTCTTTTGCAGCTTGCTTTCTTCAGTCGGCTTCATCCCCCGGTGAGCGGGTTTCTCATCAACTGATTGGGTTACAGCAACTCTTCTATCAGTACTATCCTGTTTGCTGAACCCCTGTCTCATGGTTTGCCTTGGTTGCTTGTCAGCTGTGAGATGTGAAGGTCTGTTGGACAGCACGGATGCACATTCAGACTCTTCAGACTTTGTCAGGGTCATATTCCACTCTCTTGCCATAAAATTCTTGATCTGTCCTTTGTCTGCTGTCACTCCTGAACGTACTATCCGTATCGGTAATGTGCCGAATGCCGCGTCAGTTGTCGCCGCCGCCTTTCTTGGCACTGCATGAGGTCTTACAAACGTCTCTGCAGCCTTACGCTCTGCCACCACCTTCGCTGATGGAAGGTTCTCCAGGCCCATCAGCTTGGCAATAAGATTCGGCATCCTCACTTTGGAATCATCCTTTGCACCAGTACTAGTAACATTGTTCTTGGAACTGTTTGTGACAGTGGTAAGCTGCAAGGCTGATCTGTGGTTTGCGCTGGAACCCTGAGACTTTCTGAGAGGAACAATCTGCATAGAAGCATCTGACGAACTCTTTGCATGGCTGCCTAGCTCAGCCTCTGGATCTTCTTCATCAACGATCTCCACCAGCCTCGCCGAACTTGGCGAACGCGATGAGCTCCTCCGGCTCTCCTTGCCCTCCAGGAGCAACACCTTGCCGTTCCCCGAGGATCCCATGTAGTCGGAGGCTTCTTGCAGCATCATAAGCATGTTCAAGGCTTCCTCGAGGTCCATGGCGCCTCGGAGCAGCTGCTTCCCCGCCTCAACCGAGCCCCTCCTGCCGAAACCCCGCGCTCCGGCGCCTGACGTGTATGCCATGAGTATGTCGTTCAGCTTCTGAACCCCAATGGCCACCTTGCCGACGTGTGCACCGGAAGAAAGGAGGTAGTTCCCGCCGTTGCTCTCCACGAGCTGGATGTTCTGGAGCTTGCCCCTGTTGCTGAGCGCCAGGGCCAGCGCCATCTGCATGTCCACGTCGACATTCGCCGCGGGCTTCGGCTTGCTGGCGCCTCCCTGGAACGGCACGATGGCCTGCGAATGGGCGATGGGCGGCGGTGCGCCGTGGTTGCGCGGCTTTCTGGCTCCTCCGGCGATGGAGCTGTAGCCTTGTCGGTACTGCCAGTGCAGACAGAGTAAACAGGCAAAAGCTAAATATTTTGGAACAAGAAGTCAATTTAATTAAGCAGAGAAATATAGCAGTTCTGCTTACTGGTCTGTTTGTTGTTGATTCCGCTCTTCCACCCCGAGTACCTGCTTGCTGTGGCCTCTGGGAACTCGAATAAGTATCTACAAAACATGATATAATTTACAAAATAATAATTGCATTTTCATCTGAACGTACTGTTCTTTTTCCAGAGTTGATTCAAACCAGCAACTTTATTTGTACAGTTTACAACACAACCGGTACATTCATATAACCAGATCAGTGTGCAGTGTCAAAACAGGGGGAGCAAACGCAATGGAAGTGCGAAGCAAACGGCAACGACCAAACGCCGGCGAGGAGGCAGGCAAACGTACCACGACACGCAGCGTTCACCGCGCCGCGCTGCGCTGCAGCCGACGACTCAAACCCGAGCCGCTCCCTCCGCCGCCGGAGGTCCTTCAGCAGCTTCTGGGCGAAGTCGGAGCCGAGGTCAGGCACCTTGGCCATGCTCCCTCACTCAACCGACGAGGAACAGAGGTCCCTCCCTCCCTTCTCAGCCGCACCATGAACAGGAAGCCGTTCAGTGTGGCGCCGGGAAGAAACGCCTCGAAGTTGGTGCGCGCGAGTGCTCAGGCAGGCGTTCGTTGTCTAGTCTTCAACCTCTTTTGCCGTCGTCGTCTTCAATGGGTACCGGAAGGAAGGAGGGTGAGGTGTCTCGTCCGGGGAGCAGCAGCCATGTCAAACAAGACGGATCCCTCGCACTTCCAGTTGCTTTCGGTTGAGTTGAGCAGCAAGGTTGCCTTGGACGTCACACATGCCGTCCATGACAACAGGACCCCGGGGGTGCACCTGGCACCTGCATCGTTGCATCCTCAGTTCACCCCTTCACAAGCAACGCGGACACGGCGTTTGCATTTGGATTGTCTCTAGCTTTCTCGTTAGGTGACGATCTCTTTTTGACCATGATGTGGATGGAGTTGTGGGAGACGTAAAGGACTTCTCTATGACGTAGTGGTGGCAAGTGTGAATCTTGACTTTTTTTAAAATGAAAAAGTATTCAAGAAAAATGTGGAGGGAAGATTTAGGTTAAAACTGAAAAGAAGTGCGACATGTAGTTAAAGTTAAACACACATTTTAGTAGTAGGTTTTCTTTGGCTTGAGGTTTTGATTTAACAACATGATCCTGCCAAGTTGCAATGTTGTTACGCAGCTTTGGTACCAAGGGGCCTACAAGATGAAGATCCATTTAAAATAATTCTTCGAGCTATTTATGCAAACTTCTGGATAGCCAACGGTATTAGTTACAGTTGCAAACAACAAAAAGGAGTTTAGCTATAAACCCCAGGTTTTTAAACAAGACAGCAATTATTACAAACTTGCATACTAAAGATATGGGAAAAGAGAGAGAAAACAACACAAGATCTAATCTGAAGACACCTAAAAGGTGATTACACTATCTGTGCATCCACAAAAGAGACTGCACAAATTCTTGAAAAAGCAGGTCACCTAATCGAGTTCTATGAACAAGATGGCACATGATTTTCAACAATTTTTAGGTGTAACATCACCCTCACACCACAAAAACGATTGTCGGTCACTTAACTTCCTTCATCAACACATTCAATTCTGTACACCGGAATCCAGAGAGAATTATTTGATGCTCACAGTAACAGCAAGTGACTCTATTTATTATTCTGACTATAGAGACTTTTATTTACATCTCAAGGGGCAAAAATGGTTGGCGTTGCAAACAAGAAAGCATCAGATACCCAGAGTGACTGCAGAAAGGGAAGAACAAAAAACAACACTCATCTAGCATGGACAGGTTACAGGTAAGGTGGACTAGGCAGTTAGCTTCCTACAAGAGCAAGGTAAATACACATGTACATTTTAGAGATCATTGTCCATCAGGGAAGCCGACGCCTGAAGTTTCTGCTGGTGCTTTGGTATGTACGAACCAGCAGGCCAACACCCAATCCTATACCCACACAGACGCCGAGGCC
>BCLG01000855.1:2141-14291 GCA_001602295.1 Zoysia matrella
CTTTCCAATCTACTTTCTCATTTCTTGATATAAAATCTTTCTTCTCAACACATATTTCTCACTTCCCAATCTATACCTTTCTCGCTTACGAATCTACCTACTCACTTCCCAACACACATTTCACTTTCTAATATAATTTCTCTCTTTCAAAAAAACATTTCTCTCTTCCTAATGCACACTTCTCAATTTCCAATCTAATTTATTTCTTTCCGACACACATTTTTCGCTTACCAATCTACTTTCTCACTTCCTAACACACATTTTTCAATTTCTAATATAATTTCAATAAAATTTTCAATGACAAGTACTTTTTAATAATTTTGAATGATAGAATGATAAATAGTTTTTTATAGGTTTATTTCCTTTTTTCTTATTATTTACTCCTGTATATGATATATTTCTAATCGATTTTTTCTGAGGGTGAAAGAGATGCTCAGCGATTTTTTCTGAGATCTCAAAAGGATGGTGTCTTCTTCTAATCTTTTTAAACCACTCCCGTCGGAGTCTTAGTTCCTTTCGTCATTATCAGAATGATGCTCACAAAGGTACACTTCACTCTCGGAGTGAAAACACCCATGGCCCCGCAGTCGCACACAATATCTAAACGTTAGAGTAAACCTCCAAAGCTCGGACTCTCACTTTTGGTGCCCTTTCGTGCGGAGGATTCGAAACTGTTCACAAACTTGATGTCGTCTTTCACAAGTCTTCGAAAGCTCGGATAACGACGCCTAACCAGGCTAGGCTGCTATAGACTAAGAGTAACAAGCTGAAAACACTCCTCTCAGCTCTCACAAGCTCTAGAAATATATAGATGCTCTTTACTACTCTTCACAAGAACTCAAAATCTCACTAGTGCTCTTTTGAGCTCTCTTTGATGACCTTTGGCTCTCACAGATGATCTTCAACTATTCTGGCCGCGAGCAACCTTCACAACAGCTCCTCCAATGGTTTAAATAGGCTTCAAGCCTCGAAGCAACTATTAAGAGTCGTTGTCAAAAAGCTGACTACTTTTTGCAGTCACCAGACTGTCCAGTGACTGAGACCACCGGACTGTCTGGTAACACCTGATCTTCGACTTGCAAAAAATATCTTCTCTGAAATTTATTCTATATAACATCGAACTGTTCGGTTTATACCACCATCGGACTGTTCGGTGATCTTCTCTTTAAGACTTACAGAGACACCTATTCTGTACTTCATCTTCTGGGCTCACCGGACTGTCCGACCACTGAAACGAATTACTGTCTAGTGACTTCTTCTCTTTACATCAGAGAGCACCTCTATTTGACTGTCCGATGATCTTCTCTTTAGGACTTACAGAAAGACATATTTTGTACTTCATTTTTTAGGCTCACCAGACTGTCCGACCACTGAAACGAATGACTATCTAGTGACTTCTTCTCTTTACATCAAAGAACACCTCTATTTAGACTTCGATCACTTACACTCATTAGACTGTCCGGTGACTTCGACGAACTATTCGGTGACTTACTCTTCACTGCCTCAAGAAAACATTCTCTCTGAATTTTTGGCTTCGACACTCATTGAACTGTTCGGTGACTCCAACGGATTGTCCGATGATTTAACAGTGCTGAAACTTGACTTTTTTAAGATCTTCATGTTTCTCGCTGTAATTGTTGACAACTTCAAACTTTCACTGATCACTTAACAGCCTCAGAGAATCTAAAACATCCACACTATCTAATTCTTGTAAAACCGAGATGAATTGTTAGTGTAGCTAACTAACACGTTGTAATCCTGTTATGTATTTGCATGTTCCATGTTATCTTTGTTTAGCGTAGAATCATGGGCGGCTAGAGATGTGCTTAGGCCGCGCCGTGACCGCGTCTTGCATGCCTCTCGCCACAAGCTACCGAGTAAAACGGCGCACCGTGCAGCTGGTGTGATTGTGGCGGGAGGATCGGGGCTTCAAGCCTGTGTATGCTTTCTGTTAAGTAATAAAACAAAGACAGAAAAAAGCTGCGGAATTTGCAGCACCAAAACCTCTCTCAGCTATCGCGCGCGTTCAGTGTGTGTGGCGATCGTGCTCGTCGCCGGCGAGATCAGGAGCTCAGTGGGCACCGCCGGTTCTAATACGAGTGACTCGATCTCTTTTAATAATATCGATGTTTTTTTATAGATTTAAGCTTAAAACTGAGTCACATATGGCTCTTAGATTATTTTTAGCCTTAGATCAGCACCTCCTTTAAAAAAACACGCCATAATTTCAAACATATTTGGAGCAATCAATTCATAAAAGTAAAAAATAATATTAGTAAACATGCATCTAACGAGTTAGTTCATACTTCTTATTCAATCCCTAAAACTATTTATACGTTTGAGAGGGTGTAATGATTATAAAGCTAACACACGGCAGAAAGAGTACTTAACGGTGGAGCTAGGAAGAAGCTAGTTGTAACAGAAGTTGAAGATGGAACAGTGTAATACTTGTTTCCATGCCACATTTTATTGACTTGGCAGATCGTCCCGTGACATTACTGCATAACGAAAGAAAAGGTACAGTCCGTCTAAACGTACGAATGCTTTGGCATCCACATGCTTGTGGGAGTTTTGAGCGACGCAACTGGGCAGCACAGGTGAGTTTGGTTAGCCGTATGCTATGACCTGTCTCAACGGATGCAAGTCTACCATATTGGTTATCTGTATCTATATTAGCCAGACTACGAAAAGCTTTTTTTTTTTTCTTGTTCGATTGCCTGTACTGCGGACCGTGTCTGGTTTAGCAGGTGCAAAAAGTGCTACTGAGCTTGGCTCACGCGCGACGGAAATAAATTTCGTTTTCTCCCAGCCTAGCTCTCACGCTGAAAGGCCAGCTGGACCTGGCTCACTCGGAACGGGCCTGTCTCTGGTGAGAAGGAAACCAATCTTGCCCATCAGACGTGATTGGATAGCTGGGTGCGTGGCGGCCCGGCTGCGCGTGTGCAGGAGGCAAGCGTTCGGTTGCCTGTATCGGGTCTCAGACCTGTCCAGCAGCATGCAAAAAACGAACATGCGCCTGGGGCTCCGAAGCGACGAATTTGAGGGCCAGTCAGGTCGCTACGCACCCAGTTATCTTGGACAGTTTTGAAAAGTTGCGTGTATATTTTAGTTTTTTTTTCTTTTTTTTCATGTCTGCTGAGATAGATAATATTGTTTCTTTTTTTTTCAAAAATCAACCGTTCAAATTAATTTGATGATTCAACTCCTAGGAATAAAAGAACAGAGTTGTTCTATCTTAGCAGCCCTCTTATAAAAAGAGTGAACATAGCAACCTCAGTAGTGTTAAAGTGCTGCTTGAGGCTAGCTGGTTGGACAAATTATTTCTTTCACACTTGACATAGATAGTTGTTACATGTTTATACAAAGCTTCTCATTACACCTTAGGAAAAACTTATTACAATTCTTGAGCACAGAGTGCTCGTACAAAAAAATCAAATGCACATAAATAAATTTAAGTCCCCAAGTGAGACCTAAAGTTTTACATGGTAAAACACAGACTTACATCTATCACCATTCACCATCAAGCAAATTCAGCAGCTAGATTTGTTCGAAGAGAACATAAAACAAAGCAAACTGTACACCATCCACAATCCCATTCCCATCTACTCCACGTAGTCTTCACCAAGATCACAAAACAGGAAATCCGCACCTGCCTCGCATCAATTTAATCTTTCTTCTTGTTGGCAGGGGAGCAGAACCTTTCGAACAGCATGGCAAAGAACCCCAAGAAACCGATGCGCTTCGACGGGTCATCTTTCTCCGCCTCTCGTGTTGTTGCTGCTGCTTCAGGCTTCTCTCCCTCAGCCGAAGCTTCGGCGGCAGCCGCCTCAGCTGAAGCTCCAGTTTCAGTTTCATCACTGGCTGCCTGCTGCTGCTGCGCCGCTGAGACAACAGCCTGAATTTCTTCGACGGCGTGCTTTACCGCACCGAGGGCGTCAGTCTTGCCGGCAGAGGTGCTCTCGTCAGCTTTCTGGGCTTCCTCCCTGTCCTCTGCCTCTTTGGATTCTGCTCGAGGTAAGAATTTCGCAAATGCAACCAGGTAGTTGTTGGAAACAAATAGGCCAGGTGAAAACGGTTTACCATGTTTTGTTAGATGGAACGCCTCTGCAAGGTTCATGACCTCCTCCTTGACCTTGTCCACCACTTCTGGGTTACTCTTCACCTTGTCAAGCACTGCGTTGAAAGCTTCCATGTTCTTGGCCCCTTTTTCTTCGCTTCCTTGCTCTGTGAGATCAACATAAACACTTTCGGTAAGCAAGAAACATTACACACAAAAAAAGTTCCAACTGCGGATCAAATTGAAATGGAAGCACAAATTCTTCAAAACCAAAGGCAACATTATCAAATCCAGATAGGAAAATATGGGCCAAACACATGCTGTCTGTTCTTCGTGAAAGAAGAGGCCCTTACCAGTTGAAAAGCTGCGGAGATTTTGAGGGCAATGAGGTTTGCACTAAATGTGTATGTGAAACAGAAGGATTCTGGGGTTATCTTATGGCTCCAACTGAGCCTTCTTAATCTGGACCGCTAAGCTAATGTTTTCGATCTGTTTTATATACAGGTACAGCTGGGGCTTCCTGCATAGTACAGGTAGGACAGTGCTGGGGAGAGTGACAGCGAAATGGACGCAGGCGAATTGCAGGCATTCATTGGGGTTGGTCGAAGATGGTCTTGCATAATGGCTTGCACGACGTAGCCTGTGTTTACAGAGTGGCATTGCTCCAACTTGCTCAATAGAATGGGTTCTTTAATTTTTTTTAGAACTTTCCACTTCGTTATACTTAGTCCTAGAAGAATGTATAGAGCAGGCATAACAGACAGATTCCTAGGTGTTTAAACTTTTTTGTTTGTGGTTTGTTGACTGGGAAAATGGAGCGCAATTTAGAGATTTGGTTTGTGCAGTAGTTCGCATGTTTTGGGGTCAACTAACGATCTGGCCTGATCTGGCACATGGAGGGTCACTAAAGAGGACAAGGAACATGGTGCTTGAGCTGTGTCTGTCTCACAGAAATAAGAGTTCTTGCAGTGGCTCACGATGATCTCCAATAGAACATCTTGTAATTGAAGGTTTCTGGATATCAGATGTGTGGTGGTTTGTGAGAGGCAGTTTGGTCCAAAGACAATTTCTGGTTTGCAGACCCAGATAATCATTGGATAGATAAAGTTGCTTTTACTTGGAAGTAAAGCTAGGCAGATGCAGGCATCTATGAAATGAAACAAGAAATCCTTTTTTTATTACTAATTTACAAGTTCACTTAGAGAAGCAATTAGGATATATCGTGATATCTTTAGAGAAGATTTTGTATGATGTTTCCATTGCAAATGGTTCCTTTCACTGTCGAGATCTAAATTGACCTACTCTAATATTATGACTGAAATCAAGTGATCTAATCAACCTTTCTGCACCTACCATCAGTTACATCGCTGCTTTCTCAGTTGCTGGCTCATAGTTTTTTCTATTCTTTCAAAAGGGTCATGTGAAACAGGTAGCAGCCCTATTCATGTGAATTTATAGTATAGGCCCAATTCTCCAAGTATCTTATTTCCAATTTCTAAGCCGAATAGCTTAGTTTTTCAGAAGCAAACCAACTCTCAGTATCTACTTGCTACATTTTTTCTTCAACCACCTAAAGCTTGGTCTCTGTTCGATAATTTCTATGATCTAACTTGGAGTGAAAAAAAAATTATTGCAAGATCTAGCTTATCTAATTCAGAAAGTGTTATGTCCTCTGAAAATGGAACTTCAACGAGGACTACATCAACATCGTTGCGAAATAGAGTCGTGAATCTTTGCAAAGTTGTTGTTACCCTTCTTCCTTTGAAGTCACTCTGATGAATGAGTGCAACTTACCCGGCTCCTTTGAACGGGTGGCCTCCGAGTGGCTCCCAAACTCTGCTTTAGCCTTATCGTCCCCTTGAAGCTTCTGTGTCGCCGCTTCGGCATCTGTAGATCGATTCCAAAGGTTAGGGAATAATTCCCCCCAAAAAAGGTCAGGGAATGTGGAGATACTAATAAAACCTAAGAATGCTACGTCTTGGTCAGCTGTCCGGTAGGACATGGGAAAGCTAGTGTGGAAGTAATATGCATGCCACGATCCATGATTTCTTATGGTTTTCAAATCTGAAACCTTCAGGGAACAAGATAGTTTTCTCTGACTCTGAATATTTCTTGTTTCTGGGCGTCAGGAGAATTCCTGATCTCTATCTTGCCAAGATGTCGCCTAAATGATCGGAGCAAGCCAGCTCTATTTTGTTTTCGTTGACCCAAACTTGTGCCACAAAAATGTGAGCCACCATCAAGGCAATAATTGCATACTAATTGTAACCAGAAACAGCATCCCAATATGTGACCGGTTAATGTCCATCCACAAAGATCCATTGTAACTTCAGGCATTCGTTCAAAGTTTCAGAGCACTTAAACTGATGTGTTCATCAAAAGATGGCACTAGTTACTACTTCTAGTTTTAAAATATTGACACTTGAGTCCTTTACTTTTAACATCAACTTTGATCTTTTGTCTTATTAAAAAAATTATTCAATTGTGTAAAATGTTATTACTATTTGCTTTATCATTAATGGTATGTAAACCATAACTAATAATTTTGCACATTGCAATAATTTTTTAAATAAGATGAATGATCAAAGTTAATGTTAAAAGTTAACGGTGTTAATAATTTAAAACCGGAGAGGTACATGTAGAACACCTACTTGGAAAGGTTGATGAATTTAAAATATACTCCCTCCATTTTTAATTGTTTTCAGTGTTAACTTTAACTATTCATCTTATTAAAAAAAATCAAATGTATAAAATTATAAAGTGTGATTTTTTTGAATAAACTAAATAGTTAGAGTTGAAGTTAAAAGTTAACAAGAAAACAATTAAAGAACGGAAGGAGTAAAAACCATTTTGGGAAGCTGGACGGCATTCCTGCGAACAAAATTTGGGCTGAAAACCGAATGGAACACGTGACTAACCGTTCTTCGTGGACTGGATGTTTCCTGCGAGGGTCTCGAGTCCTCCCTTGGAGCGGTCGAAAAGGTCGTTCTTCCCACGGCTACCTCTGCCCTTCCTCGGAGCCCCATCGGCCTCCTTCACCCTCTTGGAGTTCTTCCTCTGAAAGAAGTTCATGGTCTGTTCCTGTTCTGTTCTCACACCTGCAGCAGCCATCATATACAACCGATACGTAAGCGAAAGACTGCACAGAAGATTAATTCTAGGATGAAACTACCAACAGTATCGTAGAGTTAATATGAAAAACAGTGCTATATATATATCAAGCTCTTGTGGATTTGGAACTTGTTAGGGAGAAGAAGATTGGAAATACGAAACGTAGAGAGCATGTGGGCGTCAGCTAAGTTTGAAGGTCTTACCTAGCTAGTATTATCTTCCTTGAAAAGATGAAGAGATCGACGAGCAGCTGCAGCGGAGGAGGAGGAGGAGACTGCAAAGGGATGTCCAGGGGAGAGCTGTTGGTCGTCGCCACAATTTAAGCGTATCGATCGACGGACACGTCGGAGCCTGTGCGAGCCACGTCAGCATCTGGCCGCTGTTTTTTATTCGGAGAGATTGCTGTGACTTGGATGGCTCGGACTCGACGACACGAACACACAAAACCGCTGGTGTTTCTCCCTCAGCTGATATTGTTCGCGGCAGACGTATCTCGATGAGTTTGACTTAGCCAAGGAGATGGCGATGGTTGTTGCTGCGCAGAAGAAAGTTGAACACGTGGCATGCATGTTACTGTTGCGTTTGGATTAGCATTGGTAGCAGATGACTGTACGGTGGATCCGATGAGTTGTTTGCCAAGGGGGGCAGCCCAGCTGGCAGTATCTTGCACACTTCATCTCGCGTCTTGCGTCAGCGCAGCACGATGAATGAAGGGTGAACACACGATTAATTTAGCTGACATGTTTCTGTAAGGTTGATGGCAAAATCTGCACGGCTTAGGCTTGTTTGGATCCTACGTTTTTTGAAATGTTAAGTAAATTTTTTGGTTTTACGTACAGAAAAACATTTGGTCTGATATAACTATAACAGACACGGAGAATGACCCTGCAGAAATTTGCATCGAAAATCACGATGATCGAGCGTGTTAATATTGGGAGGAAAAAAAATGGATAAGACCTCCTTTAGATTGAAGAAAAAAATTTTATATTTACGTTTTTTCTATAAAATTGAACTAAATTTTTTGAAATTTCTGTATAATTTCTGTGAAATTTCTGCAATCCAAAAAGAGCCTGTGATATATTCTCAGGAGAGAGAGAGAGAGTTGGATAAAGTAGTAATATTCACGAGCGTGTGTTAGCGCAAGGTTGTAGTCACGACGACTGTTTCATTTACGTAAGTAACGTAACTGAGACGAGGCCGTGGGCGTGCAAGAAAGGGTAATCTCCCAACTTATCCGATGATTGCTTCTTGGATCAACATTTGATGGTTTCTTCCTCCCCTCCCCTCCCCTGCCCGCGCGGAAGAAAATCGTTCGATGATTCGCTGAAAAAAAATGCCCCGGGAATATGCGATGCCAAGCTGGCTTGCCCAGCAGGCGTTGAGGATGTCCAGGCCAGCAGCAAAACGCTGTCCAAGTCAGCAGCAAATTAGTTTTTTCAGTTTTTTTATTTCTGAGAGAAGAGCTAAAATCTTCGTTCATGACAATTTTTTCGTTTAAAGAGGAGGGGGCATGGAAATCCATCTGGGCTCTTTTCTACTTCATGTCATGGGCCTTATTGGGCAACCGTGAGTTGGAACATTACAGCCCATCTGGGGCCTGGACCCATTCACAGCTGTTGCACGATAGCACGAAGCCTCGAACTCGAAGTCTCGAACGGACCCAGCAAGGGAAGCGCCGGCAGGACTGCGAGAGAGAAAGAGAGAAGCGGCTAGGGTTTAAGGTGCTCGGCGGCGACGGCGATGGCGTCGGCGAAGACCCTGGCGCGGGCGGGATCCTCCCTCCTGGGCCGCCTCCTCGCGTCCCAGTCCCGGTACCCCTCCACGCTCCGAGCGGGGCTGCCGCTCGCCAGGCTGCAGCAGGCGGGAAACGTCCCGCCGCCTCCGACGGCGGCCGGGGCCGACGCGCACGATGCGTACGCCGTCGCGACGCTGAGGTCGCTGCTCCCGGGAGAGATCTCCTTCCCCTGCGGCCTCCCCTCGCTCCGCTTCCTCATCGACGACGGTGCGGCCTCTTTCTCGCTCACTCGCTGTCATGACTGATCTCGAATGCGTTGAACTGTGCCCAGATCTCTGGAGCCCTGTAGAATGGTCCGCTCCGGCATTTTACGATGTGCTAGGGTTTCATAGTTGGTCTTGGATCGGTGGAGTGTTCTGCGTGCAGTAGTGATGTGGCGAAATGATCCGGCAAATCACCATTCATTCTGTATTCAGATCGTAGAGTTTAAAACTGCAGTATGTGCGTTCCGTGGTTTCTGATTAGACCGGTATGCTATTTGATGAGTTTAGAGCCTTCATGTTGAGCGAGGTTATAAGAAAATGGGAATTTGTAGTTGCAATTCAATAGGATAGTAATTCGGAATTTCACACAGTGATGTGAGAATTTTCAATTCTTACTACCAAATATGTTAAGCATTCAATCCTTAAGTCTTTCATTTAGAGCAACTAAATATGTTTTTGCTTTGGTTTCAACTTTCAACTGCTACAGATTATGTAGGGGAAATCTATTGATGTGAAATTGGTGTTCCCATGAGCATCAAATGAGAAATTCTTCGTTTGAGCTATCACTGTACTTTCTGATAGTTTGCTTCATTTGTAAGTTCCTGCAACATTGTTACTGAGTTTCCTAATGGCCTTGGTGGATGGTGTTAGCTGTTGGCACTTGTGAGTACCTAGATGTAGGTTGACAAGCTTATTGGACGCCTCCTGCTTTAGATATCCTTTGTATCTTGCTATATTCTGATGAATTACCACCAAGATGATGAATGTGGAAGTGTCTGGTCCGCCATGTGTGCGTTGGACAAACAAGTGTTTGGTGCTTGTGCTTCTTGTGTGCCCTTGACAAGCAATAGGGTTTCTACTTCTGTATATTTTTAGTATGCATAGAACCTCACACTTGTCATGCATTTTGCACAGATTAAAGTTCTCTGCAACATTGCTATCTGAGTTCTCTAATGGCCTTGGTGGATGGTGTTGGCACTTGTGAGTACCTAGATGTAGGTTGAGAAGTTTCTTCTTTTAGATATCCTTTGTATCTTGCAATATTCTGATGAATTGCCACTGAGATGATGAATTGTGGAAGTGTCTGGTCACCTTGTGTGCGCTGGACAAATTAGTATTTGGTGATTGTGCTTCGTGTCTGTCCTTCACAAGTAGGATCTCTGCTTCTGTATTGTTTTGGTATGCATAGAACCACACATGGCTTGTAATGCACCTTGCACAACTTAAAGTTCTTCGTATGCCTTTTCGTACCTTCAATATCATCAGGTGGGAGAATGCGAAGGTTAGTACGCTCCACAGTCTTATATGAATCTTTTGAAAGCCTTTAATGGAGATGGCGTGGAGGTTGGGAACTTCGCACAACTCATGCAGCTATGATAGATGTAGAATTAAAATCCTAAAATCTGGTATAAAGTGCCTTAGGAGTACTCAAGTGCACAAGTTTCCTTTGCTATACTTTTTATTTTTTATTTAACAAGTGGTGACCGTTTGGTGTGTGCTGAGCTTCATGTAGGCATGTTATTGTGATCTCAGATGTAGCATCAAATGAAATGATTATGTTGGTTAGTTGGATGTTCTTTCTTGCTAATCCTTGTTTGTCTTTTGCTTTATTGTAGGAAAGGATCCTGTGGCTAATGAACCCCTTGAGCTCCTTCCGAAAAGAACTTACCAGCCCAGCACCATCAAGCGGAAAAGAACCCATGGATTTCTGACACGGTCTCTATACTCTCTACCAGTTATCTCACAATGTTACATATGTATCCGATTGTCATTTTTAAGACCAATCAACTAGTGCATAGGATGTTCCGGTGTTAATTTATCCACGGTTCTGGGTGAATGAACGTTTCAGTATACTGATATTGCTGTTGTATTGCTTTTGCAGTAAATCGACCAAGGGCGGGCGTAAGGTGATCGCCCGGAGAATCGCCAAAGGCAGGCACAGAATTTCAGTCTAGCTGTTCCGGAAGTTTCCTTCAAAGCAAGTTTGTATTGTTCTTTATTATGTACTCCTATGAACGCACACCAAGGGAGCTCCAAAGTCTCCATATGCTTGCCGACCTGCAGAGGGCAAGTCGCAGCAGGCCATGTCCTGAATTTTCCTTTGTACTATAATTAACAATTGTCTGGCGGAATAATTTACACCCGTGAATTGTTGTTTATTGCGCCCGGCTGCGGCGGTCCGTTCGGGCCGAAGATTTGCTGTGCTTTTGTTTCCTTCCCTGCAGTCCTTACCTGATCGTCGGTCGTATGTAGTGCAGTTGATAGACCTGCTTGCAGTTTTCTTCTCATGTGACGGCGGCGTGACGCCGACGGGGCAGGACGCGTCGCCCTTGCTTGCCCCGCGGGCCGTGCCGCGTTGGCGCCTCTCGCTTGGCCGCGCTCCTACCTCGCGCAACGTGGTCGCGGCGCCCGCCCTACGTGGACGGCGCCGGGGCGTATACCACGCGCGCTCGATAAAGCATCGGTCGCGTGGCTTTTGGATGCACGCGCGGCGTCGTCCCCGCCTTTCCCAGTTCCCCCGGTAGCGACCGCCCACAGCGCGGGCCGCCAGGTCGTCGGCGGCGGCCACGCGTCGCGATTAGGTCCCAGTTCCTCGGCGCTGGCGGTACAGGGGGACATGCGAACTTTGGGCGTAACAGGTCGGTCCGCGAGCAGATAATGAAAACTATCCCGTTTCGGCATGGCCCAGATCGTCCTTCCCATGATGTGCCTCAACGTTTCAGGAACACATAGTACTAGTACGTACGAGGTGGACAGATTGCGATCAGGTTCTTCAGGTTTTTAAAATACAAGAAGATATTGCGCAAACGTAAGAATACTGAAAGATTTCAGGGGAGTTGATACGAATAACTCCTAGCGGGCTTTAGAAGGGCTGCCGCCTGGCTTATTGTCAAAAGGGACTTGATACCAAAATTTACACTTGGTCCAATCCTTCGGGAGACTCGCGCAACTTGCTGTTCTTTACAAGCAGGCCCTTGTCCGGT
>BCLG01000855.1:22280-39507 GCA_001602295.1 Zoysia matrella
ATATGGTTGCTACATGAATTGTATCTCAGACTGGATGTAACTTGTCATCGTACTCTATGACAAACTGTTCCATGAATCGGTACTTACCTGAACTAACTTCAACATGTGATTGATGTGGATACCTTGAAGAACCAACTTTAGTATGTATTGCACTAATTTGGAAGGACTGCACTTTGTGAGTGAGTTAACTAGACATCCACTTTGTACTTCCGCATTGCTCATGAAGCTATTGTGAATTTGTAACTTAATAATTCTGAGTTCAAGACTGTCAACTATCCTGGTGTTCTTACCTACGGCTTGGTTGATATTGACAGAAAGATTTATATAATCCCACTTGTCGAATATAGGACCACTGTTATGTTATTTTAAAACAAGAAAAAAGAGAACTTTAATATATTCATGGTGCTACATTGATGTCATATTTTAGCAAAATATTTAAAATTGTAAATTTTGAAGATCTTGAAAAGACTTTGGTGCTCTGCCATAGCCTTGAAGAGTTTATTTAATTGTTTGTGTGTTATTACTTATTTTCAACAGCTTTTGCATGGATAATTAACATGTTCTTTTGTTTGCTATCATGGAAGAGACAAAATCCATCAAACTTTTGCTATTGTGGAAGGGTACAAACATCAGCAGAACTTGATGTATCATTTTTAACAAGGACTGGTTTCTGAGGCACCTCTCCTCCAGTCAGGTGGATTCTTCAGCTGTTTGGCTATCTAGCTTTTGCTAGGGAATCGATCATTTTCATAATATGAGATTGGAGAAAGAAAACTGATCAGTGAAAATTTTTCATGCCAGGGATCAGGTTTATCCATGCAGAAGCTTTACGGTTGTCTGCACATGGTAATGTCAGCTACCATGATTGCAATAGTCTCGTGTCACCATGATTTTAGGCACATGTGTGGCAGACTAATGAGTCCACAGGCAAACAATGTTATCCTGGTGCAGTGCACAGCTTGAATTTATATTCATGCAGCCACTTCCTTTGGTTCAGAATTACTTGTGAAATAGCTGGAGACCGCAGGATACCAGGCCAGATGTTGAAGGCCCCCAGATGTGAGCTGGACTGTATGGTTGTTGATTGGTCCCAAAATTGGTTCGTCCTACATTCTGTCGAAATCTCAGCTGCCGTTGCATCAGCTCAGAGTTACGTTCACATGATCACTGAAGAAGGCTCACATGCTGCTGTATCACTTCCAGGTTGCCATGCAAGCAGACATGTGAGTTATGTCCCTCTATTCCTGCTTGACTGCTGTCACGTACATGACCAAATGACGCCGACTCTATACCTGACCCGGTGGTCAATTACTTGTGTTTCTCATATGATGATGACCTTTCCCATGGCTCAAGGTACCGCCAGCGTATGGTGTATAGTATTGAGTGGTTGAGATGTAACTGTCAGTCTATTTTCTCTATCTTTTCTTTACCATGAAAATGTGGGGCGAGGTTGAGGTGCTGTTTGTTATCTTGACGGTCAATTTGTACTGACTATTCCCATCGCCTGAAACCAAGATCTGAGCGACTTATGCTCATCAACTGGATAAGTTCACTCACCTGTCAACCAGGTGAAATCCTCATCTCGAAAAAGAGTGAGAGTAGCTATTTTGTTCCTTTGTGCTGGTATCTGATCGCCTCCTGCTCCTTGGTGCAGGATTTTTAGTTACGGGTTCATAAAATTGGGCGCTGGATCTGATGTCTTGCTCGGAAATTTCTCCCTTATTAGTGAAGCTCTTACAGTACTGGAAAACAAATATTATTATACAGAATTATTTTTTTTTAATTCTAGCAAATAACACCATTATAAGTTGCATAAGAGACCCTTGGTAGAGCTTCTAGAAGCGATTATCTGAGGATAACTAATTCTGAGACTGGAAGCAGATACGATTCTTTAGGATAAATTCTGCCTCAGTTCATTTCAAAGCATCAGTGAAGTTTGTTGTACCAGACATGGTTTCAGGTTCGGTCAGCCTCCATGCTTGCCGGAGTTCAGCTCTTTGTTCTGTTTTGTAGCTCCCTGAAATCTTTCCTCTGCTTCCTAACAACAAACAAAATAAATGCTTTTATCCAACTTCCCAGCATATCAGTTGCCCCACCCAAAATAAGAATATCTGCCTTATTCCGTATCATCATCTGCCAAGCGTTGATGTAGCTTTACAATGCCATAGAGTGCTTGACCTAGCTCTACTGGTATTTTGAGCCAAGGCAAAACCTTCCGTCTTCAACATCTCAAAATAACTAGTACAACAGATACCCTTCTTGTGATCTGATGCTGCAACCATTTGCATAAATTGATTGCTTTCCATTTCTTCATACAGTCTACGCTTGACTCGACCATGCTTTTGCCCCTCTTCAGAGTTCAGATCATTTCGTTTTGCCCTCCATTTTGCTGGCAAACGTTCTCAGGATTGTGCAAAAGAAGAAGAAAAAGCATGGAGAACAAGTCCAGGAGCAACTTGAACGAAGCGTGTACAGACGAGCAGAGCCATGGCAATAGAAATAATCATGCAGACAAATAAAATTACCATTCAAGTTTGCAAGTTACCCGGGCAATGACAGTGGAGCTTGTACTCACTTACCGGGCTGGTTCATTTCCATAGGCTGTACGACGTAAACGGCAATACGCACCAGTTTCTCTTCTCCAGTAAATGTTCTTACTACAAGCAGATTCCTTCTGTCGCTCTGCAGCAGCAACGTGAGAAACTTTCCAAAGAAACAGCTCCTGACGTCTCCCTCAGCTAACAGTGAACTCCTGCGCGCATTAATTTCATGTCCCAAGAAACTGTTTCTGTTGAATTTCTGATAGGATGGGTCTTTCGGGAAAAAAAATCTGATAGGATTATTCCTGTATGCGCGTCCACTTAACTGTTCTTGGCTAGTGGTTCAGAAACCACGCAGCATTCCCGGATTGAACCATCGATCGCACGAATGCAAGAAGAACATCCAGATTCGTCGACTTGGCCCTGCCTGCTATCATGAAGTGTTTGAGCGAGCAATTAAGCAATCAACATTGGACTGGTCACGGCTTGTCGATAAGCAGCAAGAAAATTTGGGGGACAATGATGGGTTTCAGAGAGACGGCACCGGACCTTTCCAGTGCCGTGTAGGAGTAGCTCGTTGGCGCCTTTCTTGATGCTGTATTTGGCGACGAGATGGCAGGCATGAGGCATCATGAGTGCGGCCTACCAAACTTCGATTGCTGTCGTCGCCTGTCCCCTGACCTGGTAGTACGATCGATGACGGTGAAGACGACGGCAACGATGATACGTGAACCCTGGCTTTGTGCCTCGTCCTTTTTGGGTCATGCCATGTTATATGTAACTTTTTTTTTTCAATAGAAATTTATTTTTAATTTTTGTTGACTATCATTTTGATCGATAATTTTTTATAAATTAAATTAAATTTAATTTAGTATTTGTACTTTTAATCATTAAAATAAATATTTTTATAATATATATAATTTATATTACTAAAATTAATTAAATATATTAAAATTATTGGTCAAAATCGTAGTCAATAAAATTTACAAATAAATTTTTATTGAGACCCGAGGTAGTACTTACTACGCATGAGATTGCTGTACTGTGATCGAACCACAATCCAGCTTTCATGGTTCCTGTTGCTGAATAATGCCCGGTCTTACTCCTCCCAATTGGTGATTTCCTCGCTCCTGCAAGCAGCGCCAGCCTAGCCTGCATGAGGGGGCCGCGCGCCGGTCGTTTTCATGACGCAGACATGCTTGTATTCTGCCTCATAATTCGGGCCTTGACCTTCTTTTTTGAAATCATACTGGTCATGCATGATTGGAGTTTAAGCACATTGACGCTGATGATATGGACATGCGCGTAGGGAAAAGAAAAAAGGCACAAATTTTCTACCGTGAGCATCTCCTAATTAATGGAACAAGTAGTTCAAGTTGCAGGGGCGGGTATTCGTTACGTCCGTAAATCATATTGTTAGCTCTAAATTAAATATGCGAGTTTTAAGAAAACTCACGAGCTGAATTATTCAACACAAAGGAAATATATAGATATTTGCGGAAATTCAATAATTTACTCACTCAACCCACAATTTATCAATCTATTATTACTTATGTACCTAATTTCAAATATTAGTGATTTTAAAATCATGTTTTTAACTTGTTCTATCATATGTATGAGTTTATAGTTAGACTCTAGAATTAAAACCTTATGTTCATACTATAAAATTTAACAAAATTCACTAAAATTTGATGAAGAATATTCTATATAATAGTGAGCTCCTTCGTACAAATTAGTATAAGTAGAAGAAACATAATAATTCACTATAAAAAGACTTTCTTCTTAATGTAATACCGCGGGGCAATCTTAACCCCCGCATATCATATCGAGTTTAGTTTTGGGCTCAGCTCACTGCAGGAAAATCTTACAGTTTTCAGCTGTGTTGGTCACCATAACACTATTAAAAAATGAGCCTACGATATTACTTCCCTTTTTTCAATAGTGTTGGACAGATAGGAAAACTGACACTATAGTGCATAGTTGCCTAATGGTGTGTATATATTAGTGTCGGATGCTTGACACAGCTTGCAGTCCACAATATTGCCGTACGAGTATCGTCATACATTTCAATTAATACTGTAGGCCTTATGGCTAACACTGTAAGTTCATCCATTCTAAAATATAATTTATGAGTCTGATCAAAATTAATTTTGTTTAACTTTGATTAACCATGCATATCTAGAAACTAAACACTTTCTAATTTAAAGAGATACAGATTATGAAAATATGTTTTACGATGAAATTAGTAACATACTAATAATTTATAGTCAAAGTTAAAGTTTGAACAATGTTAAAAATACCTACTCCCTTAGTTTTTAAATTGATGTCGCCTTTGACTTTTAATCTCAAATTTGGTCATTCGTCTTATTCAAGAAATAAGTTCAAATATATAAAGTTTTAAGTTGCGATCAAATAACTCTGATAATTAATTAAATTAATTATAATAAAATATATGATTTTTATCAAAAAAATTTGAATAAAATGAAAGGTCAAAGTTGATATTAAAAGTTAACAGCGACATCAATTCAAGAATGAAAAAAGTATATTTTAGGACGGAGGTAGTAGTGCAAGGTGCTACATATATCTTCGTCTCAAAATAAGTATTCGTTTGAGTTTCGTGCTATCTAGTTTTGACCAACGATTTTTATAGATTTGGTTAATATTAAGAACCTAGTATTTGTACTTTTAAATTCTTCATAAGAAATACTTTCATAATATATGTTTTATATATATTAAAAATAATTTATATTTCTAGAAATCATTGGTCAAAATTTTTTTTTACTAAATCCAAAGCAACACTTATTCTAAGACGGAGAGAGTATCTGCTAATCATTGTAGTTGGTGTTCTTGTTCAAGGGCATGTTCTTTTTGGCCTGCTTGTTGTGTAAAGCTGGATCTACTACTAATCTTTTTCTTCCTCTAGGTGCTAAAGAGCTGCAACTTTTCCTGTTAGCTGCTGAATGATGTGCTGGAAAAGGCTTATCAAAGAAGTTGTGCAGCGGATGAGTGCCCTTTGCAGCACAAAGAAAGTGCCAGAGCAAAAGACAGGGACTGAATACATACATGTGCACACCGAACGTGATTGCTGGTGTAGTTTTGAAGGTACTTTTATTTTGTTTTGCCGTGGATGGAACAGTTTTGATCGAAAGGGAGACGCGTCCTTTTAAGTTGGGCTAGAATGAATGAAGATTTGATGGGACCAGTGTACAAGAAACTTTATTTTGAATAAGACAAATATCAAAGTTGATGTTAAAAATCAACGACGACATCAATTTAAAATGAAGAGAGTACATTATTAAACAGAGGAAGTAGCTATGAATACATCATACTATCAAATCCCCATGTTTGCTACTCCATCCATTTACTTTTATAGGTTATTTTAGTTTTGACCATGTGAATTATGGACAAGTGAAAAAATACAATGCACAGAAAATGAGAAAAGAGATAGAAATAGAGATTTATTAAAAATAAAATAAGTGTATTAGAAAAAGAGAATGACATGTATTGGAGATCAAATTTTAAATACTATAATAATTTTGAGCGGTGGGAGCACGAAACATTGTTTCTTAGTAACGATTTTTCTGATTTTCCTGATAAGAACATAGCAGGATGATTTTATAGAAAAAACCATTGTGTTTTATTAAAACATAAAGGTGGTGCAAAGAAGAAGAGAGATTCTACTACCTCTGTTACAAAATATAAATATTTATAGAGTTAGATAAGGTCAAACTTATTTAATTTTTACTAATAATATCTAAAAAATTACTTAATTTCTAATATAAAAAAATATTTTTATGAAAACTTATTTCATGATGAATTCAAAAAATATAATTTTTTATCTAATAAAATATTAATAATTTTTTATTATTAATGATCAAAGTGATAAAAATTTAACTTTGACTAAATCTAAAAATGCTTAGATTTTAGATCGAAAGGAGTATATTTTAAAGGGTTGAGATGAGTTGGCACATGGCTAGTCCGGCGGCCATTGACTCTTGCCCGTACGCGACCCGGCTGAAATAAACAAGGCGCACAGCGGCGGCTGCAGACAGCGACCAACTGCACATACACACGACGCAGCAGCGTGACCGTCGCTGCTAATTAATCAGCCGTAATTTAACTAATCCGAGACAGCTGATCGCATCATCGTAATCTGATATCGTCTCTCCTGCTTATTCGACTGACTATAATTAAGGTCCCGTTTGAATCAAGATTTTGGGATTCTAAATTATGGGATTCTAAATCCAGATTTTAGAATTTTAAAATCTCAACTAGAGATTTTATTTGAATTCTTGAAATTTAAAATTTAGATTTTAGAAATTCAAAATCTCACGCATTTAGATTACAAAACTTTATCATTTTAGTTATGTTAAATTGTATTGTGTTATAAAATTTTAAATAATATTTAAGTTTATAAAATTCTATAAGATTTTATGATTTTTCAATAACTCTCCTGTTTGGATACTTAAAAGAATTTTTTTATCCAGATTCTTAGAATCCCTCAGGATTTAAACACCACCTAAATACTAGTATTAAACTAATGCTTAGCTTTTTATTATTTTTAGATGGACAATAATCATGTAAGTAATAAAATGTTTCCTGACCCGGATATCCTATGCACAAGTATACTCTATTTGATTGCAACATGAATTTCTTTAGTTTCATTTTGATATACATAAATTCCCTAAGTTTGATCCTCTAGACTAAAATTTTCTAAGTTTGATCGTCTAGACTAAAATTTATTCTTAGATTTTCTCTCCAATCCAATGTGATCAGCTCAACAAGGTTTTACTGACACAACTCGATATAGGTGCATAATATTACATGCAATGAATAAATCCCAACAGTGCAAAAATTATTCTATAACCTTGAGGAAGAGCATTTTTGCCGGAATGCGTACTGTAGACCCATGAAGCGTGTCTATTTGCTCTTTTCAAGAGATTCCATACACATAAATGCAGAGGATGGCTCTGAATTGAAAGACCGGCAACAGTGGCCGAATATCGCGTCGCACGCCTGTACAGTGCTCCAGTACAGTAGCATGCACAAAGCGGTCGGTTAATCTCCCAGCTGAAACATTGGCTGATTTATTTCCTGGTAGGATGAAAGTTTTTGATTTTTTAAGTTGGTGAGTCGATCCAAAATTTTTAAAAATAAACTTATTTTCTCCTCTATCTTTTCTTCATTTTGTATTGTTAGTTAGATAAAATGGACTAGAAGCTTGACCTATAATACTCATTAGGTACCAACTTTTATCTTTACTCTCAGCCCTGTTCGTTCAGCACGGTAAATAATTCTTTTTACCCCTCCAAGTTAAATTAAAATAACGCCTAGCAATATCTTAATGCCCGTAGCATGAAGTGAGCAAGTACAAACCAGGCACGTCTACGAATCTTTGGTGTTATCAAGGTTGGAGTATCAGATCATGTCACGAGGTGAAAAAATTTGATGCATGCCACCGGAAGCCATGAATCTTTGGAATACGAGAATTTTTTCAATTTCTATACTTTTTCATATGAAAGTGAACTACTCCAATTCCTACGAAATTGTTGTGAGATTCCGTGTTAATGAGACCTCACTTCATTTAAAAAAAAGAACTATATTTTTAAAATGAGTAAATATTTAGTAACTTGAAAAATAATAATAATACCTACTATGCCGTGAGTGGGGGGAGAGGGGATGGATGGGGGATTGATCTAAGCAGTGGCGGTGTACCAACCGGGTAGGTGTACAGGGTACATAAAGAAAAGGTGGTTTTTTTATCAGAGACAGTAGAGTATCTGCCACTGCGATTGCAAGGAGACAGGGGAAAAGACAAGAAAGCTCAGCATCGTGAGATGGAAACTGCAATTTGGAGTAGCCAAGTGCACACTTGCCTGCCGCTCACAGGGCCCTACAACTATTGTTGCTAGGCTAAATGGCACTTGATCATCCCTCTCATCTCTATGTTACAGTGACTTGTAATACCCCCTTCAGGAACAAAAGAAAACACACTGTAGGAAATTTTTAAGATTAAAATTTCCTATGAAGTCCTTTGGAGAAAGGATTGTGCTCCTGCAAATTAATCCAATGAAACTCCGATCGAATGATGACTTACTCCAGCAATTTTGGAGGAATTGTAAAAATAGGTTCAACTTCATTTCGATAAATAAAAAAATGAGAGGTTCAAGCTTATGAAAAGTTTTCTTTGTGTCATTATCTCTCTTTAAATATGTGTAATTTTCTTATGATGAATCTAAACACTAGACGAGATATTTTCTTGCATTCTAAATTATCTATGGATTGCTAGTTGATATTCAACTTTAATCGTATTGTTTTTTTTTCATCCCTATGTTTGAGAACACTGTATTCCAAAGGAGCCTAATTAGTACTCCATCCGTCTTAAGTGTCTTTCTAAAGTTTCAAACATCTACCTTTGATCATTCGTATTATTCAAAAAATTTATTTATTTTATTGTGATATAATTCATTATTAGAAATACTTTACTATTGACTTGTTTGTTTTTTATTTTCGTAATTTTTTTGAATAAGACAAATAATTAACGATACTTTAAAAAATAAAAAATTGTTATTTATTTTGGGAGGAAGGGAATATTTACAACCAATGTTTAATCTGTACTAATCATTAGCGTTATGATGTAGAGTCACTGTTGTTGCCAAAGCGCGGTACGTTCACTACATCGTAGCACAAAGACAGAAGAAAAAAGTTCCCTTTGTTTCTGGAGACTGGAGAGGGCAAAGCATGGATACAAAGCAAGTAAAGTGGCAGAAGCAGATAAAAGTGGCGAGAGGGGGGCATGGTTTTGGCGTTGGTGGTGCCGTTCTCTCTCTCACCTTCTTCCCCTTCGCTTCTCCGCCGATACTTGCTGACACTGTTCCTTTCTCCCCGCCGGCTCTCTCTCTCTCTTTTTCTCTCTGCCTCGGCCATCAAAGCAGGCCGCTTCCTTCTCTCTCTCTCTCCCCTGCGCGCGGCAGCTGCTCGGTGCAAGCTCTCGCTCTCTCCTGGAGCCTGGTAGACGGATTAGCTGCTGTTGATTAAGCAGGAGCAGTAGAGAGAGAGAAGAGCAAGAGAGAGGAGGAAAGAATCTGGATTTGCTTTCCCGTCATTGACCACTCAGTTTCCCCCTGGTTTGTCCCCTGTCGCTCCTTGATTCCTGTGTGGCTGGCTGTTCCTTGTTGTTCCCTTCCCTTTGATTCTCTGAAGGTGCCTGCTTGCCTGGTGTGGAGAGGCTGCTCTCAGCTCAGCTTCTCAGTTCTCACATACCCCCGTGTCAAGTGCTTTGCCCCATCCTCGTCCTCCATTCTTGAGTTAATGCTTTCCTCCCTCCTCCCAGTTTTTATGTCCAGCGCTTCTTCAGCTTCAGCTACATGGGTGTGGATTCGCTAGCTAGGTAGACATATATACGTGCGTATAGATAGATAGATAGATACAAGAAGTTCCAAGATCAGGCCATCGGAGCTCCTTCTTCATGTTTCATCAGCAGCAGCTACTCCAGGAGCAAGGAGAAGCGGCAGATCAGGACAGCAGCATGTCCAACCTCACCTCCTCCGCTTCCGGCCCCAACAACCCGCCTCCTCCTCCTTCCCCGGCGCCGGCGGCCTCGGCCGGCAACAACAAGCGCAAGCGTAGCCTCCCCGGGAACCCCGGTATGTTTGGTGGTTCATCGATCACGAGTTAGTTTTGTTCTTCCAGTGCGCTGGATATGACGAATTGATGACTGATGAGTGGGTGGTGCACGTGCAGACCCCGACGCAGAGGTGGTGGCGCTGTCTCCGGCGACGCTGGTGGCTACGAACCGGTTCGTGTGCGAGATCTGCGGGAAGGGGTTCCAGCGCGACCAGAACCTGCAGCTGCACCGGCGCGGTCACAACCTGCCGTGGAAGCTGAAGCAGCGCGGCACGGGGAAGGAGGCGGCGCGGAAGAAGGTGTACGTGTGCCCGGAGGCGTCGTGCGTGCACCACGACCCGGCGCGCGCGCTCGGCGACCTCACCGGCATCAAGAAGCACTTCTTCCGCAAGCACGGCGAGAAGAAGTGGAAGTGCGACAAGTGCTCCAAGAAGTACGCCGTCCACTCCGACTGGAAGGCGCACTCCAAGATCTGCGGCACCAGGGAGTACAAGTGCGACTGCGGCACCATCTTCTCCAGGTTCTTCTCACCCCAAAAATCTCTCTCTCTCCCTCTCTCTCTCTATCTCTCATCCATGGCAGTCGTCGAACAAGCAAGCTGTTTTGCTCGCAGCGCGTGCTCAGTGTTCTGCGTCCTGACAGCTCCTGATTCTACTAGTTTTAGAACGCATAGCGCCATCTGATCTTCAGTGCTTGGCTTCTCGCTGCTTGACGGTAGTAGTATGAGTGTTGAGTGAGGACAAACACTAGCAGGGAGGGAAAGAGCATGCAGCTCCGTGCCCCTGAGTCAACCTCAAGTGTGCACCGGTCAACTTCTTCTCTCACCTTGGTCCTTCGTTCCCATTTGGATAGTGTGAACTGCGGGGGTGGAGCTGCGACGACTGAGTAATGGAGCAGGTGATCTAAAAGGGATGAGATCAGAGTGTTGAGATCGATTAATAACTAACGAGTGCCCTTGATAATTTGATTGAGATCGATGAAGAGTACTGGAAATTCTGGATTGGACGTTTCAGGTGGTACTATTAGCAGATTAGTACTAGTAGTACTAGTTTCCTGGGCTCCTGATTAGAGAATGGAATAATGTGTCAGGCAATAGCCACCTAGGCTGAGAGCACTACTCACCCAGATTGATTGCTGCTGCTAGCTCGTGTAGAAGCAATGCCCATGGAAAAGAAATTTGATGGTCCTCGTTTTCTTTTTGTTTTCTGGCCATGGCTGAGCAGCTGGCCTGGCCTGACCTGACCTGCAGGCAGTGGCTTGGCTAGGTAGGCCGTAGCGGTAGTGTAGGTCTAGCCTGTGAGCATGTGTGTGTGCAGAGTGTGTTCGTGTGAATATTTGTGGGCGCGCGCCGCGCGAGAGAGATCGGAGAACGGGAGAAATCGGAGGAAGAAGGAAACGAACAGCAAAGCTACGTGGGCATAGGACAAGGGAAAGGGTAAGAGATCCTCGACGATGAGGAGCTAATAGAGAGCATCGAGGGGGAACCGGGGAGGCAGGAAGCTCGTCAGACATGTGAATCCGCTTTTGAAGAAGTGAGCTCTCTCTCTCTCTCTCTCTCTGCCAAGTTGTCTACTCTAGTTCTACCTGTGCGCCATGACTATACTCTCTCCTGTCACTTCTGCCACGAGTCGTCGTCGTCCTCGGCGTCCTCGCTGATGATTCTCGTTCTCTCTCTCTCTCTACAGCATTCACACACGGCAGCGTAGCGTAGGCGTAGCATAGCGGCGATGACGATTGAGCAAGTTCAGACTTCAGACGGCTGAAAACTTTTGCTTTTTTACGCTAGATTACCAGTAGTTTGACAGCTCAATCCGTTTTGTTTATGGATTCAGCTGCGTCGAAGGAGTAGCAAAAGATTTGATCTTGAATTGCATCGCATGCAGGCGGGACAGCTTCATCACCCACCGCGCCTTCTGCGACGCGCTCACGGAGGAGAGCGCCAGGGCCATCGGGCTCAACGCCGCCATGCACGGCGCCGCGCCGGTGCACCAAGCGCTGCTCTTCTCGTCGACGTCGCACTCGCAGCAGGTGATGCAGCAGCAGCAGCACCAGGAGCTCGCCGCGTTCCAGGACCAGCAGCACCAGCAGGAGGTCATGCAGCCTCAGCCGCCGCCGCCGCCGCCGCCTCCGCAGCAGGTGCAGGAGGCGTCGCAGCAGCAGCAGCAGCACTGCAACTACGCCATGAAGACAGAGATGCCGTCGCCGTGGCCGACGATGCCCTACGACCACCACGCCCACCCGCTGCTGCAGCCGCTCTGCGCGCAGAGCTCGGCCACGTCCGCGCCACCCCCGCCGCAGCAGCAGCAGGTGCCTCGGGCCTCGGCGCACCTGTCGGCCACGGCGCTGCTCCAGAAGGCGGCGCAGATGGGCGCGACCATCTGTACCGCCGGCGGGGGCGGTGCGCACTACACCCAGATGGCCGGCGCGGCGACGAGCGCGCCCGGCAGCGCCAGGTTCGGGCTTGGGCTTCCAGGCCTGAACGCCCAGCAGGACGCGGCCATGGGCGGGCTCGCGAGGAGCACTTCCCACGGCCGCAGCGGCGAGGACGGTGGAGGCGGGGGAGGCGCCAACGAAGGCATGACGAGGGACTTCTTGGGGCTGCGCGCTTTCTCCCACCGCGACATTCTCAACCTCGCCGGCCTCGACTCGTGCATAGGCGCTGTGAATGCCAACACGAGCATGGGCTGCTACGAGCCACAGCAACATGCGCAGGCTCAGCCGCAGCAGCAACAGCAGCAGCAAAGCAACAACGAGCAGTGGCATGGCATGGGTAGCCATGGCTAGACATCAGCTAGCCGCCTTCTTCCTCACGTCGGTCGTCCACTTCAGTCACCGACCTTAGCTTCCGATCGATGCAGAGCCATAGCTAGCTAGCTAGCTAGAGGGCTGGGCCTGTTCATGCTGCTGCTTGGTTAGTGCACAGAAACGCCATGCTGGCATTTTTTGAGCTGGGTAATCTCTTTTGCTTCAGTTCATGCATATCATGGTCTTTGCAAGTTACAAAGGATCGACTTGTTGGAGGATTCAAATTCATCACAATGGAGAATACAGCACGAAGGGAACCTGTAATTTTTTGGGGTCTTGGGTTGGAGATGAGATCAACTGTAAAAACTAAGCTCGAATCAAGGGAAACCAAAGCTCTGCGACAGAAATAATACTAGATGCATGCCATCATCATCACCACTCTTTGGTTGCTTATGTCTTCATTTTTTGTTGTATTAGCTTCATACTTAAAATCATATCATAAGTTTAACAGTACTAGCATAGTTTTTATGCCTCCTTTGGAACACAAGATTTTTGCATAAATTTCACAAAAATTAGTCTAATTTCACTGAGAAACGAGAAAAATAAAACAGTGATGTAAAAACTGTTACTCTTACTTAAATCAATTTGGATGTGTGAATGAAGTGACACAAGAGTCCCTGTAGACTGTAGACCAGTCGGGCTAGCATCCTTTGGTCTGAAACACATCCATGGCCTACAAAGCCGTGATACATATATAAATTTATTTATTTTATTTATTTTGGGAGTGCCTATGTGGGTGACTGTCTGCGTACTGTGTCGTGCAATCAGTCCATGTGTACTCGATAGTGCCGGATACTGTTCACCCGTGACGAAGTTTTGTTGGTATTAGGCCTATTTGGTCATGGGCAGGCATTATCCCACGCTGGAGTGAGAGAATTGAAAAGATGCATAGAGGTCGTGTAGATGCTTTCTACTCCTACTACTCCTAGCTTTTTTTTAACCAGGGCTGATTTGTTATAAGGAGCAGTAGGTTGTGATAGGCTAGCTATTGTGATATGTAGTGTTTGACTTGTTATTGTGAATGAAATTAATATGTTACTCATGGGTCACAAAGTCTCAAATTATAAATCGAGTCCGCTTATAATTAGAATAAAGGAAGTACATTAATTAGTATCATTTATGTCATGTATCTTGCTCAATGCGTATTTAACTAAGTGTAAGAAGGCATAACTCAAAACTAATATTTGTCTTTGGATCTTCGATTGATCAAAATAGTGACATGTCGACATCTCCATGTATATATTATCAAATTATAAAAATTTTGTTATTGTTATATTGGCAACATACATATGCAGTGGTAGATAACTTTATTACTCCATCTTGATTTACCATCGTTTTGAGTCTAGACACATGAATTTATGATGTAAAAAGTGTGTGACGTCCTGGAGGATAGAATTTATGTTCTTGGGTTGGAGATAATGATGTACAAATAGATAAATATATTGGGAAGTGATGATGACATGTACATTAATTGTGAAAATTTGAAGACTGCACAATGATAAGTAATATGGAATTGAGGAAGTCACTACTATAAAACGAACCTACGGTGTCACTCAAAAAATTATAACAATATCGGCTAAACGTAACAGTCGACACTAACGAGTCTCGCTGGCCCTCCAACATTATGACCCGACACTGTTGTGACCGCAACAGTGTCGGACACAAGTGACATTATTATACAAAACGACACTATTGGCAACATTGTTCAATAGTGTCGGTTACAGTAAACATCACGAGCAACCAATACTACAGAACACAACTCTAGTGTCGGTTATTGTTTACTTAATCCACATCTAACACTAAGATGAAACACTATAGTATCAGACAAACGTGATATAACAAAAACCAACACTGATAATGAATCTATCAGTATCGGTCGTCCTGACATAAAAAATAATCGAAACTAGTATCTTTTAGCAGTGTCGGTTTTTGGTGCCGTAGGTCAGGACGACACAGCTATCTCATGTATTTTATATATAATGAAAAAATAGAAAAAAGTAAAACAATATATCCAGATTGCACATTGCTGGCCGTGAAATATACAATCTGAACATACAGTTTACATTCTCCCTCGACAAACAACAGAAAGTCAGATCTTATAAATAGGTCGACACTTGCAAGAATAGGCGAGGTGAGACTAAAGTACAATAAACAATAGTGTCCGTCAAGTATGACGTAAGCAGAAACCAACATAAACGTAACCATTGTACTACCTCCGTTCCAAAATACTCTACCAAAATATTTATTAAATTAAAGAACATGTCCATATACATGTCTCTTATTATATTTAACTTGTAGTAAATTTTTTAATAAAATTACAGAACCTGCAACACTCTTATAATATTTAACTTTTACTATTATTATTTATAAAATGATAGAATATCTAACATAAATTTATGTAACTTATTTCTATTATATAATAAAAAAAGAATGTACCATGGTATCACCAGGTTCGCACTGGAGATTACGCAGGTTATGCGCAACCTTCACTGCCAACCAGCCATACAGTTTACACGCTTCTTAGTTTACAGACAGACAGACATAGCTTATAAGTTGGTAGACACTACCAAGTATAGATAAGGTGGGACTAAAGTTACGTCATATAATAGTGTCGAGCAGGTATGACGTTAGCGGAAACTGACATTACAATGAGTTATAGTGTCGCTTCTGTATGACGTCAATGAAAACCGATATTACGACGAAAAATAGTGTCGGTCATATATTACGTCAGCATAAGCCGATATTAAGAGGAGAAACCGACTTTGCACCCAAGATTACACTTTTAACTTGTACTAATAGTATTTATAAATTTACATAACTTGCAAACATAATATTTATAAAATTACTACTACTACTTATAATAACTACTCTTTCATGTTCGAGTCCTCCATGTCGAAGTCCTCTTCATCCTCCTCCTCTTGAAGCTAACTTGGCCACCTCGGTGGAGAAGTGCTTGATGGTCATCTCTGTCTCCCTGGTCTCCGCATCGCGATGGGACGCCAGCTGAACTAGAGTGTCGAAGGGGAAGTTAGGCTGGCATACCATTACCGCAGACAGTATACGGTCTGCAACTGCCTGCGCCAGGTCACGGCGCTCCAACTTCATCTTCTTAGGGAGTCGACTCATCATCCCTTCCAAAGGAGCCATGGCGTGGAGGAAGTGGGCAAGAGACCCCCCCTGGCCTAGAGGGAGCTCCAGACGACTCAGCTTCAGATTCATCACAGCACCGTTTATCTTCTTGAAGATGTCCGATGCCATGTCAGTTTGAAGCCGGAGGAATACTCGCATAAAATCAAAATCTTAGCGAAGCTTGACGAGTCGTGCCTCCGACTCCTCAAGCTACATCTCTAACTCCTGCACTTTCTGAGACGCCATCGGAGTCGAAGATGAAGATGGTTCGAAAGAGATGTAGAAGATGAAATGGAGAACACGAGAATGAGGAGCGCTGTTGTGACCCCTTTTATAGACCTTGGGTGAACTCCTCACCTTCCGACGCTCCAGTTTCCACTGAGTGTTTCACATTTCGATGCTCTAGTTTTCAATATTATAAATGATGTGACGGTCAATATAGACATTACTATAATGGTGTCGGTCAAGTATGATGTCAGCATAAACGGACATTACAATGAACAATAGTGTCGTCAAGTATGACATTAGCAGAAATCGACATCACAACTAGCAATAGTGTCGGTCAATTATGATGTCAGCAGAAACTGACATTAACGTAACTTACATCTATTTTTCTGAAAAATGAACTGAGACATGTTTGGCACTGAAACAGTGGACCAAACAACATTAACATAAACCTAGCACTGAAACAGGGAACAAATTATAGCACTGGATACACAATTTCATAATTCAAACAGAAATAAAAGTCTGAAACACAATATATTTCTCACATTCTCTTACTTTAACAGGTTTGCTACCAATAGTCCTACCATACAACCAACTAAAACAGTGATGATACAAACTTCATTAGCTAGCAGTCACTACTAAAATCAACATGTTTTCCTAGGGACAAAAACCCTAGAGAAAGACAGAAAAACCTTAGGGAAAACATTTCCATACAAAACGCCCTAGGGACAGATTCCTACGGAAAATGTCGACGGAAGGTGCCCTACGGTTTTTCAGGAATCCGTAGGGAAAGAAGTTATTTCCCTAGGAAACTTGTTCCTAGAGAACATTTTCAGATTAAATTTAAAAAAAATAAAAGTCTGCGGGCTTGCTGCCCACTGTAGTGCTGCCCGCCATCGCTA